>VRLP01005752.1:0-33918 GCA_009660295.1 Lophius piscatorius
CCATTTGGGGTTCCAGGAGGAGTTCCAGGAGGAGTTCCAGGAGGAGTGCCTGGTGGATATTCACCAGCTTCTAAAGCTGCTAAATATGGTATGATGCCCAACACCATTCATAGATCCTCTTCACCAAATGTACTTTTAATACAATATCTGGAGGAATTTTGGCCCCCTCTTCTTTTCAGAACTGAATGATTACCAATTCCAATTTGTCCGGTAGAGAACAGTATTTATGTTTCTCTCTATTATAGCCCCATATCCTGGTCCAGAAGCAGCAAAGCATCTCCTGAACATTGTATTACCCCCTTCATACTAGACCGTTGATATATATTGATGTTTTGTTATGTTTTATGTGGAGTGCTGTGTTACGTTTATGCTAGATGTAGCATGTTATCTGTCTTTCGAACGGTTTAGCTTTTGGCTCATGAATCCAGAAAATATTCTCTCAAAAGTGTTTAGGGTCATCAGGGTTTGAAGAGGCAAAATCTAGCACAGAAATGTTCTTCCGGGGTAGAAGTAGCTTTGGCGTCACCAATCTCCTATCAGTTTGTATTGATCTGTTTCTTCTGCTGGTGTTCAGGAGTACCAGAAGGAGTACCAGGAGGAGTACCAGGAGGAGTACCAGGAGGGGCACCATATGGAGTGCCGGGAGGAGTACCTGGAGGAGTACCAGGAGGGGTACCATATGGAGTGCCGGGAGGAGTACCTGGAGGAGTACCAGGAGGGGTACCATATGGAGTGCCAGGAGGGGCACCATTTGGAGTTCCAGGAGGAGTACCAGGAGGAGTGCCAGGAGGGGCCCCATTTGGGGTTCCAGGAGGAGTTCCAGGAGGAGTTCCAGGAGGAGTGCCTGGTGGATATTCACCAGCTTCTAAAGCTGCTAAATATGGTATGATGCCCAACACCATTCATAGATCCTCTTCACCAAATGTACTTTTAATACAATATCTGGAGGAATTTTGGCCCCCTCTTCTTTTCAGAACTGAATGATTACCAATTCCAATTTGTCCGGTAGAGAACAGTATTTATGTTTCTCTCTATTATAGCCCCATATCCTGGTCCAGAAGCAGCAAAGCATCTCCTGAACATTGTATTACCCCCTTCATACTAGACCGTTGATATATATTGATGTTTTGTTATGTTTTATGTGGAGTGCTGTGTTACGTTTATGCTAGATGTAGCATGTTATCTGTCTTTCGAACGGTTTAGCTTTTGGCTCATGAATCCAGAAAATATTCTCTCAAAAGTGTTTAGGGTCATCAGGGTTTGAAGAGGCAAAATCTAGCACAGAAATGTTCTTCCGGGGTAGAAGTAGCTTTGGCGTCACCAATCTCCTATCAGTTTGTATTGATCTGTTTCTTCTGCTGGTGTTCAGGAGTACCAGGAGGAGTACCAGGAGGAGTACCGGGAGGAGTACCAGGAGGGGCACCATATGGAGTACCGGGAGGAGTACCAGGAGGGGCACCATATGGAGTACCGGGAGGAGTACCAGGAGGGGCACCATATGGAGTGCCGGGTGGAGTACCAGGAGGAGTGCCAGGAGGGGTACCATATGGAGTGCCAGGAGGGGCACCATATGGAGTACCAGGAGGAGTACCAGGAGGGGCACCATATGGAGTACCGGGAGGAGTACCAGGAGGGGCACCATATGGAGTACCGGGAGGAGTACCAGGAGGGGCACCATATGGAGTGCCGGGTGGAGTACCAGGAGGAGTGCCAGGAGGGGTACCATATGGAGTGCCAGGAGGGGCACCATATGGAGTACCAGGAGGAGTACCAGGAGGGGCACCATATGGAGTACCGGGAGGAGTACCAGGAGGGGCACCATATGGAGTACCGGGAGGAGTACCAGGAGGGGCACCATATGGAGTACCGGGAGGAGTACCAGGAGGGGTACCATATGGAGTTCCAGGAGGCCTGCCAAGGGGAGTCGGTTCTGGTGGATATTCTCCAGCTGCTAAAGCTGCTAAATATGGTAGGAGGTTTCCTGGATTTACTGTTGTATCATATTATGAGCTGTACTGTTTTTCAGTTTATCTTCTGAAGTACAACTATAATATAATATAAATACTCCATGTTGACTAATTATGTTTTGTTTTGTCAGACATGAACATTTTGTCTGTACTCTACATAGCGTAATGTCTAAACAAACAAAATGTCCAAATATGACTTAGCTCTATGATGCTAATGGGCTCATTACCAGGAGTGGTCCTTGGTAAAGGGCCCACCAGCTATTTTTTGGTAGAATTGCCTTCCGATGTGCGAGGCAGATGAGAAGGGACTTCCAGCCTGAACTTACCTTAGTTGTTCAGAACAAGGGCCTTAATTCTGCTGGAAACATGGCGTCAATGATTTGTTAAGGCCAGTTACGTTTGCAAGGTCCAGCAACTGCATAGTCACATCTTCTTTACCTTTTCTTGCCTCCCTGATGAGTTGGGTGGCCAATCCAACTCCAGTGTGTTCGAAATAGCCAGGAACTCAGGACTCAGGATTCAAACCTTTTGGTCGGAGGCAAAGGAACTCAATTTACCAGCGGATCTATGTTCCATCCCATCACCTATGGTCATGAGCTCTTGGTAATGGCCGTAAGAATGAGGTCGAGGATAAAAGCGGCTGAAATGAGCTTCCATCGTCGGGGGGTTGGGCTCAGCCTTAGAGTTAAGGTAAGGAGATCAGCAGGTGACCTTAGGATTTCCCAGTGGTACCAGAGGAGTTGGGTGGGGCACTTCTCGTTGCCCTCCGTTGCAGAAACTTTTCTGACTTTAACCGCAGGGTTTAGTTATGGTATAAAATGTAACATATTTTCTCACCTGCTCACGGAGATTAGTTGTTCTTCACTGTTCTAAATACACTAACTACTTTCAGACTCAATATAAATAAAGTACAATGAACCAAATGGATCTAAATTTGTGTTCCACAGCGGCACTGGGAGGAGCAGGAGGAGTAGGAGGAAGAGGAGGACTGGGAGGCACCGGGCAGGCAGGAACAGGTTTTGGTGGAACAGGAGGACTGGGAGGCACCGGGCAGGGAGGCACTGTACTGGGAGGCACAGGAGGACATGGAGGAACAGTATTTGGTGGGACAGGAGGACTGGGAGGCACCGGACAGGGAGGCGCAGGAGGGCTGGGAGGAACAGGAGGAGGTGGAGGATACTCTCCTGCTGCTAAAGCTGCTGCTAAAGCTGCTAAATATGGTAACTGAAATTTGGTCAAATTATTAGAATAACGTGAAAATGTGGAATGTATTTTATGGACGAACTGTTTGTTTTGTTTTGGGGGTTTCTTTTGCATTAAAGGTCAAGGTGGTGCAGGCTTCATACCAGGTGGAGCAGGGTTCATCCCAGGTGGAGCAGGGCTCACACCAGGTGGAGGGGCAGCTGCAGAAGGAATTCCTGGAAGATTTGTATTTATACCAGGCGTTGGATGTAAGCTGAGGAGCTGTTTGTTTGTTTTTAACTTTCTTAAGTTCAATCACCTACAACGCAGGTGATTGGGGGCTTTTGGGGGAATATACCTGTATCCTTGCTGTCGAGGTAGACAGCGTGGGAACAGTGGGAAGTCAGTGGGAAGTCCACTTTGTTTTTACAAATCAGAAATAGCGATAACAGGTACGTTTTTTTCGATATTCACTTCACAACAGGGGTCCAAGAAGGGAATGGAGGTCCGGGGGGAGCAGGACAAGCAGCTCTCGGTGGCGGCGGTTATGGTGGTGAGTCGTCTAATTCATACAAACAAAAACGGATTCATACAGTAATGGTGCTTCTGACAGTATCAGTCCTTTTCCTCAATAAAATATCTGATTAATTTGTTCACCACCTGTCAGCGGTGGGTCAGAGTTCCAATAATTACTATAAATCATTCTACCTATCATCAGGTTTGTTAGTCGTAAACGAATGATGCATCCGGTTCCATTAAATAAATATGTGCTTCAGCAGGGCCCGGAGCAGGTTTTATCAACCGAGGGCTGGGAGGAGCAGGAGCAGGAGGAGTTCCTGGTGGAGGACAAGGAGGTGGAGGATACTCTGCCTCTGCCAAAGCTGCTAAATACGGTAAATTTAAACATCCTGGGATTCTTGGGAAAGAATTAACTTTTTGTTTTACCAATAAAACAGTACGGTTTTTCATCATTACAAAAATAAAGATTATTACTTGCCTACATTCTCCTATAATATTTATTAGTGGATCTTATTTACTGTAAACCAATGATGTTTCATTTCCAACAATTAGGATTTTTAGGAGGAGCCGGAGGCGGAGCCGGATTAGGAGCAGGAGGCCTGGGAGGAGTCGGATTAGGAGCAGGAGGCCGGGGAGGAGCAGGAGGCCTGGGAGGAGTCGGATTAGGAGCAGGAGGCCGGGGAGGAGCAGGAGGAGTTCCTGGTGGGGGACTTGGAGGTGGCGGATACTCTGCCTCTGCAAAAGCTGCTAAATACGGTTGGTACATTTAGACATTCAGGGACTTTGTTGTGAATGAAAGTTTTATCATAGAACTGTACTTCTTTGATAATTATAAATATATAATATATATATATATATATATATATATATATATATATATATTGCTAGATCAAATTAACAGTAAATTAATTATGTTTCATATCTCTGTATTAGGAGTTTTAGGGGGAGCAGGAGGACTGGGAGGAGCCGGATTAGGAGCAGGAGGACTGGGCGGAGCCGGATTAGGAGCAGGAGGACTGGGCGGAGCCGGATTAGGAGCAGGAGGCCTGGGAGGAGCAGGAGGAGTTCCTGGTGGGGGACTTGGCGGTGGTGGATACTCTGTAGCTTCAAAAGCTGCTAAATACGGTAAAAAGGAGAAATATTAATATTCTTACTGTTAACAAAAAATCGCTTGAATTTACAAATATGAGGTAAGATATACTTTTTTTGTAGCGATAGAGAAATTTGTTCTGGACTCCATCCAGCTGGAATTAAAGACCAAACCAGCTGAAGAGTAGTATTTTCATTTTCAGGGCTATTACTTCCTGTAGTAATTACTTTATAGTTATAGGTAAATTACAGTTTTGGGTTATTGTCTGATTTAACTTCCTTTCCTTTGATTAGCTATAACAGGAGGAGCTGGTCACGGTTTGGGGACAGGAGGACAGGTCGGGCCAGGAGGAGCTGGAAGAGTTGTTGGAGCTGATGGTACTGTCATCTAGAGTCAATCTCACTGTAACACCGTCAAACTCAAGGCCCCCCGTCCACATCCGGCCCACCAGAGAATAGCTTGTTTCAATTATACCTGGTTTACAGCACCAACACCACAGATACTACAAATCCCAGAATGCATTGCGATAGCCGGTGCGTCACTCAAGAGTGCCAGCTCCCATCCCTGCTCTTCTTTTGTCGGACGTCAGCGTCTTTTAATAAACTTCAGTCTAATCCTTTGAAGAGATGCTACGGCTATAAGGAGGGATATAAATGAGGGGGAAAAAAGTATACGAATAATAAATAATAAACATATTAGGAAGAGACCTAATATTTTTAATAACTGCCTACTGTGTTCACGTCCTCCAGCCGCTCAACATGTGTCGGTGCATGGAAAGCATGAAAACATAAAAGGTGCCAACATTTCATGCATCTATAGGCTGTTCATACACCTGTACCGTTTTTCTGAGGTGCAGCTGCTCCTGGCTGCAGGAAAACAGATACGAGGAGCAACAGTCTACTTTTACTGTTTTATTATGGCGGAAGAAATAAACGGAGAAAATCAGCCGTATTTAAAAAGCTTTTCGTCGGAAATGATTCCGTGAAACACCGCCGATAGAGAGGGAGACATAAAAATGAATTCTGCCGATACATTTTGAGTTCATCTGTAATTTGACCATTTTCTATTCCCCTGGTTTGTTCAGAATGACATGAAATTAGTAAATAAAATAAGAATAAATTGTCAAGATACTACAGATTAAACATGGACTACTTAATTTGATTTTGGCCCCCTCTGTTATTGAGTTTGACACCCCTGCTGTGAAATATTGGGTTGATCCAATGTGTTCCCTCATGACTGGGTGACTGAACTCCTCCAGCAGAAGATATTCTCTTCATCAATTTGGTTTTTCTCACGTTTCCCTCTGGTTTCAGGCCTCACTGGAGTTGGAGTCCCGGTGCCAGGAGTGACTCCGAGTACTGGTGCCATTGGTGGTGCAGATGGTTCTGCTCATGGCAGAACAGGTGGTGCAGGTGTTAGCGGACAACCAGGTAAAGAAAACAGCTTCATATTTTTGCTGAGACGAGCATGTTTGCGTCAGGAATGAGCTTCTTGTTGCCTTTACAGCAATCGGTGCAGGTCCTGCAGGAACTCCTCCACCAGGTACCGTGACACGTCAACAATACTCTGCAGAGAAGAACTTCACCGCACACACTCCACCTAGTCTCACGTCTTTGCACTAGAAAATAGTTTTCTACTGATCTGAACAACACACAATGTTTTTGAACGGTGCTATGTAGCAGGGGCAGATCTACCGGGGTGGCATAGGGTGGCCGTTGCCCGCCTCTAGAAGAAACCTTGCCAGCCCAGATTTTATGCAACATCTGTTCGGAAATCTACACGGGTGGAACTCAGATTTCTGAGTGCAGGTGAATGCAGCACAAGAGGATGCTACCCCCTCATGTAGCCTTAGTCCCGGAAGTCTCCATGCCACCCCATGAACACTTGGCTAAATCCGCCCCTGCTACGTACATTGAAATAAACTATGTTTGATTGATTTTTTTTTGCAGTAGTTTTATATATATGTATATATATGTATATATATGTGTATTTGAGTTATATGTCTCGGGTAGACTGCACCTTTGCTGGGCCATCATTCATCCCATCTGTAGTTCCATTCTTCGCCCCTAGAGCTCCCATGTTGTCTGTATTGCTACTGCTACAGCGTTTGACCCCCTCTAGCTTCCAGCCTCTCTGCTGTGGCAGCGTCAGGGTTCCGCTAACAGCTTCTGTCTCTCTCACCACATGCCTCTGCAATGGATAAAAACCGGAACCTGTTGTCTTTCGGCAGGGCCCACCCCTATTGCTGAAATTGACAAGACCCCCGCGGTCCCACAGCCCAGTAAGAGCTGATGTTTTCATGAGAACTTTGAGTGAAGTCTGTGGTATTTTAAGATCACATATCACAATCGGTTTGAAGTGTAATGTTCTG
Organism: Lophius piscatorius; assembly: GCA_009660295.1. Taxonomy (NCBI): domain Eukaryota; kingdom Metazoa; phylum Chordata; class Actinopteri; order Lophiiformes; family Lophiidae; genus Lophius; species Lophius piscatorius. Next base: position 7,130 of record VRLP01005752.1, read on the forward strand.
TATGTGACGCAGCGATGGATCGACCAATCAGTGTTAGTCATTATGACTCTCTGTGTTCCTGAAAAACAAATTCTTTGCAGGTCAGAATCACCGTTTTAAGAAGCATCAAAAACTCTTGAGTTACCGATTTCAAATAAAAACACACTGTTATTGAAATTTGAAACAAAGGATTCTGGATTCCGCAACGCTTTCCCAGAATCCTCCACTTCTAGATTATCTGTATCTATATGTTATTAACCCATAAGGACCCATTGCGGTGCACAGTTGCTTCATAGCAGCCAGCAACAAAAGTCCAGTTGCTTTTGTCTGAACCCACATGGATTACCACAACTTGGATGAATGAGAATCTACAAACAAACTCTGTCACAGATGTTTATTGTTAAAAAACATTCGTTATATCACCGCTGCCACCTCATCGCCGCGTCCGCAGGTCTTTCTTGTTAATGCAATAACTCAAAAACCATTTCATTGATCATTTTCAAATTTTAGATCCACGTAGACTTTAGTTCAAGGAAGAACTGGAGTGATTTTGAAAGGTCAGTTGTTTATTTCTGATATTATTGGGAGTTTTGTCAAGCCATAATTTCTCAACCGTTGGTCCGATTGAGTCCAAATTTGGTGTATATGAATTGATTTGAGGAGATCTATCTTGTAAATGTTGTATTTTTCTCTAGTAGTTTATATTCTACTCACTTAAAAAAGATTCTTATAACAAAAAATAAGGTTTCCTGGACAGAACTCAAATTTTTTTTAATTTTTTTATACCCACATAGACTTTAGTACGAGGAAGAACTGGATTGATTTTTGGAAAGGTCAGTTTTATATTTCCAACACTAGGGGGAGCTTTACATGAAAACTTTTTCGGGCCGTCATTTCTCAACTATCTGTCTAATTGGTCTAAATTTGGCACGAATGAATCGACTCATATGTTAAATATTTTACATTAAACTTTTATTTTTTACTCACTTTTACGAAAACACAGTTCTTTGGACGTAAATTTCCCATTTAAATGGAAGGGTTCAGTCAAAGGAACGGCTTGTAGAAGGCAGGGGGTTAACCCTCGCTTTAGGTGACGACAGCGTAGGTCTTATTTTAAAACGAATCTACCCGACAACCTATTGTTTACGAATGTTCTTTTTATTCACAATTCCATAACATATATCAAATGCCGAGCTTTGTTGGTTGAACCTAAATGGACACTTCAAACTTTTGACCCTGAAGTCGTTGAATTAACAGTTTTTTTGCTGCATGTGCCACCGTGGGTTCTTATTGGTTAATTTTATTCATCTATTTAATCATTAATAAATGACAGACTGATAAACCAGAAAGTAAAAAAAATAATATAGAGAAAAAACTTTAACATTCTCCACCAGGTATTAGTCTGATTCAGTTCTGGACTGTAAACTACTTTTTAATTAAGTTTCTGTATCACTAAAATTGAATATATATATATTAGACAGTGATGTCACTGCCGACCCCCCCATTATTAGCTCAGTTCTGGTTTTATTTCTCGACAGAACTTGCCTTGTGCTCCACTTTGCTTTATTACTAACAACTAATTACATTCATGCGTAAAATACATGTAATGTTTAGATGATGACAAATGTAATGTTATTATTACGTCATTATAATCTGCTCTTGTTGCTTATATGTCTAAAAAAAAAAGCTTTACTTTTTTTCCCCGCCCAGTGTGTTTTAATTACATAAAACCATTGTCATGGAAGTCACAGCATATAAAGAGAAGTTTGAGCGACCGTTTTATGTATTTATATGATATACTGTGTAACAGTTTCCTCCCATGTTGAATCTATGTTTCATATTGTGTGTTCTTTTATTTTCCGTTGTTTTCCTCACACCTTCCAAATTCCAGTCCTGTTTGATTGTTTCATTTACGTTATGAAGATTTAAATTATTGTAACCATATAGACTGATGACAATTTAAATGCAAAATATAAAAACTAAAGAGGCGAGGCACTAATTTTGATTTTTTTCTTTTGTGCTTTGCTGCTGTGGTGGATTCGTGAAAACAGGCGGTAGGTTCAATCTGAATACATGTCTTCTTATTTACATAATTTAATAATGCTGCATGTCTGAATGAACCTGATTTAATCTGCTGATTTTTTCTGCTCTGACAGATGCTGGTGCAATTCTGCAGCCCAGCTGTAAGTTTCACACACGAACAATAAAAATATTCATATTTACTTATTGTAATAAATCTGAGCTCAATGATATTCTTTTATTTCACAGCTGGCACAGGTGTCGGTAAATATAAAACTATCGTCAAATCTATTAACCATCATATCTGTCTTATATTCTGATATTTATACATGTGATCATTTATAAAACATTTCATCTGCTGTCTCAGGTGGAGCAGCCGTTCCAGCGCCCTCTGGTGGTGAGAGCAGCTCCTCTTTTTTCTTCTCCAGCAAACACAAAACACACAAAACAATTTGTTCTTCAAGTTGTTTAGCTGATTCCTGTCAATTAAATCACACAATTATAGCAAAATAGAACCATAGGTCATGTTTGAGTCTCTCTCAGGTAATATCAGCGACTCACAACATTTCTTTTTACTGTTGTTTTGTGTTCGGTTGTGCAACTGTCCGCTTTGTTGCTGTCGTTTTCTTACTATATTATTTCATGCCTGGTCTCTTTTTAATAGAACCACTTTAATTTACTTATGCATATGCCTTTCGGCTTCTTTGTTTTTGGAGAATTTGCTTTTTACGTACTCATATTTTATTTTTTTATACCTATTTTGCTCTTATTGTGTTGCTTTTTTGCGTTAAATGTGCGTTAAAGATAAATCTTTTACTCTCTTAAAGGGGCAACCGGTGTCCAGCAACCTGGAGGTAGGACAATATTTCTTTCTCTATTGATTATAATAGAAAATATTGAAAAAGATAATACAGCAATGTGGTCACATGGTCAAATAAAGACAAACACTGCAGCTCCAGTCTCTGCTGCAGTCTGTGATTAATAATAATAACATATAATAATAATAATAATAATAATAATAATAATAATGATAATATGATGTAATAATACTGCTATTTACAGGTGTTGGTGTTGGAACAGGTGGCAAACCTCCTAAAACTGATTTCATACCAGGTAAAACAAACAAAAAAAGGTTAATATTTAACAAAAGATTGATACAAATGGTGACTTTTTTGTACAGTAATAATTTTCATAAAATAATAACCTAATATTTCCAACTTGTGGCTACTCAGTCCATGGATACAGGGTAGAACTGTGCATATAGATGCTGAACATCGCCTTTATCTATAGAAGAAAAATAGAATTTGAAATAATGTAAAAACTCTTCCTTACGAGACTTTCTACCTTGATCATTTAATCACATTGTCCCGTCTTAATCTATAAAATGAGTCCATTTCAACCATATAAATGATAAAGATGTAGATTATAGTGTATTATGTGTTTATAAGACTAAACAGTTTGCTGTGACTTCCCCTCTGTGGATAAGAGGATTATTGCTGTAGATGTTTCTAAAACATATTCAGCTTCTTATGATTAAATCGGAGGTTATAAATCATGAGGCGTGTTTATTTTAATCTTTTGCATTTATGTTTATTTACGACTCAGTGTGAATCAATAAAAGCAGCATTTTTAAGTGAAAATAAAGCAGCATCAGGCCTTTTTTCTACCTGATTATTCCTCCAACAGACTGAACACTCATCAGGTTTTGCAGTATTTTTTGTCTTATTGTTTGTTTTCGCACTATTTTACCTTTAGATGGACTCACAGTTCAATCCAAGCTGTTTTTCTTGAATTTCATTTATTCCAGGGAGGGAAATCTGGTCGTTTGCAGGAGCGTCAATATCAAAACAAACCAATACATATGAATAATAATGTTAGGAGACACACAGTTTGGAGTAGGATGCATGCATTTTTAGGCAATATCAAACAAATTTTATTTTATTTTGTGTAACGAAGAAGTTCTGAGGTGAAGAATTATAATTACAACTATTAAGAGGTAGAGAGAAATTTTGCGTGGCTTCTCTCCAATGCCGATAAAAGACTAGAGCAAATAAAGGCAGTTAAAAAAAAAAATTCTTATGGGTTTTTCAAAGAAATCGCTGTAGCTACTCTTTTAATAAGATGTCACATGAGGGGGTGCCGGTGCCGATCTGCTGTTGTATGTTTTGGGTTCACATCTCCAGTCTTTTAACAGTTTTATTCCAATGGAGGTGCTGGAACAGGTGTCGGTCTAGGTCCTGGTGGTTATGGTCTTGGTCCGGGTGGTTATGGTCTTGGTCCTGGTGGTGTTGGTCTTGGTCCTGGTGGTGTTGGTCTTGGTCCTGGTGGTGTTGGTCTTGGTCCTGGTGGTGTTGGTCTTGGTCCTGGTGGTGTAGGCCAAGGCCCCAGTGGCTTTGCCTATAGTGGCACCTATGGAAGTAAGTTCCTTATACTGTATTCAACTATCTATTTACTGTTTTTTAATTTTACCTTCTGGAGTTACGCGTCTGTAATGTTTGTGCTTTAGTTCGTTATGGCGCTGGTACCGGCACTGGAGCTGGAGCTGGAACTGGAACTGGAGTTGGAGCTGGTACTGGAGCCGGAACGAAGCCTCTGAAACCATCGTGTATGTCTCTACTTTGAAAGCACTCTATCCAAAAGATAGAACCTTATTTCCCCAATTACATTTCTTGGGATTGTTTTATAGCTATGAAAGGCGGAGGCTCAGTCTGTTTCTTTCCCTTCTTTCAGTCGGTGGAGCCGGAGGTGGAGTAGGGATCCCACTGGCAGCAGGAGGTTATCAAGGTCAGAAAACAGCAACATTTGAATTTGTATGTCAGATAAGAGTTTATTTATGAAACCTCATAACATCTCATTCATGTCAGTTGACGGGAAATGAAGAATGAGAATCATAAATTCGGATCGTTCCCCTTCAACCCTCAATTAAAAACAAAAATGAAAATCCATGATTGACACTTCTTGGAAGAGCCCGCCCCTCAGACTTCCGGTAGTAGATAAAGTGATGATAATGCTTCTTTTCTTTGTCACCATGATTCAGGGGGATACAGGTCATATCATCTTGGTTATAGCCAGGGTATGTATGAGAGAAGGCTGACAGCACTCATACACAATGTTCCCCCCATCTTTAGATGAAAAGAGATTCGTTCTGCCCAGTGCTCAAAGTGACCGTTGGTCAGGAGATGCCATCAGGTCGCGCTTCCTGTGCAGGAAATAGTCCGACCCTGTGATAAGTCTCCGTGTGGAGCACAGGGGGAGGACAAAAACCAGCAGAAGGAAATGGACTGTTGCTTTATGGGCGGCAGTATTTACAGTCGTTCTGGCAGAAATCCTTTGGCGGGCAGCTATTAAATGTGTGAGAGTCGTTATCACCACTTTAAACCTTCCTGTCTTCTCTTCTGACAGGTGGGTTGTATCCTTCCGCCGGGCAGGGAGTCGGTGCTGGTGGCGGAGGTAGAGCACCCATCCGAGGTAACGTACCGGTCCAGCTGCTGTTTCATTAAATGAAGCGCTGTTATTTTATAAAACCCATTTGTAAAAGTAGCAACGATAACAGCGATGAGACACAGCTTGTAGGGAGAAGAGAAAAAAAATGGTCATGATTAGTGAGGTTAAATATTTAATGACTTCAATCTGTTGCGATTACTGTTTTTTTTTTTAATATGTTATATTTATATGTGAAAATAATTTCTAAATGCACTAAGTCAACTAAAATAAAACATTAACATAAAGATATTAGCATACGAATGGTAACAATATCGTTATAAGCATCGACAAACATAAATAAATTAGCATACGCACGCAAGCGTTGGCATTAGCATGCTAGCGTTAGCGTGTTAGCATTAGCCTTAACTGACTGGTTCTGCTAAAGGCAGCATTGGTAATAACTGAGCCGGAATTATCAAAAATATTTAAACATACGATACACAAGGTAATAATTAAAATTAGTTGAAACAATTCCTCATTTTAGCCAATAACATTAGCTCTTTTGCTCATATGCTAACACATTTAGTAACATTTACTTGAGATATAATACCAGGAGTGAATGCACCATCTAGTGGCGAAGATGGGAACTCAGAAAAATCATTATTAGTTTGATGAGAGAGAAAAGACAGATGATGAAAAACAGCATCAAGAAAATAATCACAATAGATTTCTCATGTGAGATAACTGGAGTTTAACACATTTCACACTGTCAGTGATTAGTCCCCATATTGGCAGTTACTCCAGCGGTAATCTCCTTCCTCGTTTACTTGGGTAACCTCTGAATGATGTCATCGCGAGGGAAGGAGGTGGATGATGTTCAATAGGGTTTAAGTCCAGACCTAAGAGCAGACAGGGGGACCCTCAGGGATTTGATACGGCAAAAATCAAACAATGACATGCAAACGGTGTCCATGAGAATATGTTTGTGTAGATTCTCACTCATCCAGGTCATGGTAATCCCCAAAGCTTGAATCGAGATGCTTCAGATTCAAGCGTCAAATGAGTGTCCTTAAAATGACAGAACCCATGTCTGTCAAGCAAGAATGACAATTCTAATGCACAAGAGGAAAAAAACTATCCAAAACAGGCATGATGGAGAAAAAACGTAAAAACTAGAGGAAGACATGGAACACATGAGACACAAAGACCAACATAACATTCACAAAAAATCAAACGAAGACACAGAGTTAAATTCAAAGAGCAAAATGGATAAAAGAGGAACAGGTGAGAACAATTAACAATCACGGAGGAGGGAATAATAGAGAAAAACATAAAGAGGAAGTCAGGTGAAGAATAAAAAACCTTTGGTGGGGGAAAGGGAATCCTTTCCCCCGCCAAAGGAAGAGAAAGTACAAACGATCCAAATGAATAAAAGTATCAAAATACAGGAAGTGTGTTGCAAATAATTCAATATGGTGAAGTAAAGTTTCCAAACTAAACCCAGAGCCCAGACCCGTTCAAACACAGCTAAGTAGTAAATAAGATCTGATTCAAACAGAACATTTCCCGAGGGAGAGTGATCGCTCTTTATGATACTCTGCTCAACATCAAAATTGTTGTTTTTTTGAAGATAACACTCCCCGGCGTGATACTGGCCTGTAGAGAAAAACTCTGCGGGCCAGGGGGAAGTTTGATCATGCTGTTACTGTGACAACAGTCGAGCCACATGATTGTAACTGTAGAAACAGAAATACCAGTAATGACTCAGCAAATCATGACTTCTTCTCATCTGAACAGGTTATGGAAATATTGGTGGCGGCGGAGGATACCAGCCAGGTGAGGGAATCACAGTGTTTATCTTCCATACCTCAACTCCTGCATGTAAAAAACGCTCTTCCAGTACACATCCACAATTCATCATGTGGAGATTCTTATATACTTCTTCTGATGCATGTGTGTGATCACACACTCAAGCTTCTTCCTTCTGGACAGTCTAGAAGTTAAAACTCCTGGTATTAAACCTTCTCCCAGTCGCCACAGAGATATCAGTCTATCTGGAATGTGTTATCATAAAAAAAAATCTTTTGAATTGTCATGTACCTGTCTCTCCGAGTTGTTTATAGGGGTTTCTCTGATGGGTCTCCACGGTAACGACTTTCTCATCTGACAGGTGCGGTTCCTGGTGCGCCTCGTTACGGAGGAGGTTACCCACAGCAGTACAACCAAGGTACTGCTTCCTGTTCGTGTCTTGTCATTAGCTGTGGGGGTTTCAGGGTTTCTCTGCTGTGCTGACAGCACCAACCGGTTTTTTTTGGGGTGGAGGGGACATGTAGGTAGAGGGGAAAGCTTCTTTAACCCATAAGAAACCCAGACAGGACAAGAAACCAGGTCCTGTTCTACGTTTGTCTGTGCAGGACTGGACGCATATTTACATGCCAAAAAGTTGGTGTTTTCTGTGGAATCATCGTTGCTGCTGCGATCCTTCAGGTTAACGCAGTAACTTAAAAACAATGTCATGGATCATTGTATGGAAGAACTGCATTTATTTTGGGAAATGTCGGCTGTATATATTTCCAACACTAGGGGGAGCTTAACTATGAACCTTTATGTACCATAATTTCACAACCGTTTCTCAACAGCTGGTCCCATTTAGTCCAAATTAGGCGCATATCCACTGGATGAGATCTTTCTTGTATTTATCACAATGCACTCTAATAGTTCATATTTTACCCACTAGGGGGAACTTAGGACACTTCACATTTAAGTTGAGGAGCTCAATCGGAGTATTGCTTGTACAACGCAGGAGACTAGGGACTTTTCGGGGATATACTCTAGCTGTCCGGGACGACGGCGTAGGCCTAGTTTGATCAAACTCATATTAATCCAGTTTGTGAAATACTGTTTTATTTCTTGCTGTCAAACCTAATCAGTAACAAAACACAATTTTGATATATGTTTCAAATGAAAAAGGGAAAAGTAAGCAAAGAAAAACATCATCCTGATTTATTTTCAAATAATGGGAAGAAATAACCATAAAATCCCAACGCAACATCACAAGGTTGAGACCAGTGGCAGGATTTCAGAAATCATTTCTGAAATGTGCTCCATGTGCTCCATTTGGTCCATTTTCCATCCCTTCCAATCTTCGCTTAAGGAGAATTTAACCTCAGGGGAACACGAGTGTGTCGTAAATCATGGGAGAGGAGATGACAGACGTCATATTTGAGCCGCCGCTTCGACATGAGATCATTCTCAAATTAATTAAATTGAATATATGTTGTTTTCGGTTGTTTTATGATTTAGAAATATCTGCTTTCTAAAAGTCCCCATTAATATCAGTGAAATACTGTTGTTATTTAAACCCCCTCTCTGTCTTAGTTCAGCCAGACATGAAGGCCTTGCGTTAACTAGCATCCAAAAAGCCTCCATCAGGATTAAATCCATGCTGCTCTTTAACTCTCCGTCCTTGTTTCTTGATCAGGAGGCGGAATAAGGCACATCTGCCATCAGCTAGGTAACACGGCTGGATGAGTGACAGGCAGGAAAACTCACCCATGACCCTATTGACCCTATATATAAACTATTTTATAGTGGAAAGATCATAACATTAAACCTGTAAACAACGTTCATTTAACATTAAACCTGAAAAGTCCTTCATATTAGAACTACATTTACTGACAGACACATGAAATTCTGATTAGACTCATTTACTTTGTAGCACTTTGAGATTTGATCCAAATGCAAAGTGAGTTATAAATTAAATGTTTTATTATTATTATTATTTGTTTTGTAAATGCTTTATGTTCACTTGATCCATTTTGAACAAAATTCATTTCAGGACTTTTCAAGTTTAACCAAATAATTGAATTTCTCATTATTCCCCCTCGACTTATTAACACATTCCGGAGGCAGACTTTGCACAAGGGAATTAAGTTGCGACGACAATCTGCATTTTCCTCTGAATATAAAGAGAGAATTAAAAATGATTCAATGACACACTGTAAAAGGAGAATTGTTTGACGAATTCAAATAGATGGATATAACTCAATTAAATTAAGAATTTACAACTTAAATTAATGAGTTGGACTCAAAAATGCTTATTTTAATTTTCGATACTAGTTGAAGATATTTCTTTAAGTTCGTTAACACTTTTCTTTTTACAGTTCATGGTTAGACGCCAAACACATGAAAAAAGGTTAAATCCCAGCTTTTACCGTAAAAAAAAAAATATCAATAAAACAGTAAATACATTTTTTTTTAATATTATTGGTTCACAAATCTGACATTATTTTATCCCTGCAACGTTTTAAGGTAAATATTAAACACTGTAAAAAAAATAACTAGGTGAATTAAAAAATGACTTCCACTGTTGACACAATCAAATTAAATAATTTCAACTTAAATCTTTGACTGAATATTTCTTAATTTAATTGTGTTTAACCAGTGAACACTTTTTTTAAATTTATTACAGTGCAGTTATAATAATATTTAAGGCAATCTTTCTCCCATTTGCAAAATATCCCTAATGACCGTTTCTCTGTGAGAGTTCAGTCACTAACTTTCCTTCTACGTTTCTAAGATCCTGAGAGGATCTCTGGATCAGAACCAGATCTAAGAGTCTCTCCTCTGAACAGGATCTCCTCCTGGCTGAGATGAATCCATCATCCACTCTGACAGATCCTCAGAGGTTTCATCTTTGCATCACTGCTTACGTTACATCTCATTTGTCCTTGTTGTGTCTGTAGGTGGATATGTGCCCGCCCCACTCACTCCTCAACAAGGTAATAGAACCAAGCCCCCCTCTTCCTCCTCATCCTCCTCTTCCTCAAACCTCTCCATCCACCCAAAGAAGAAACACGTTTTTAAGGGATATTCATGTTCTTCGGTCATTTCGGTGTCCTCTGCTCCTCAACCTATTTTTTTCATGTCAGGTTATTAGAATGAGGTTGTAAAACAGTGCATTCTGGGTAGGCGCCCTGCAGATGGGTTTTTTTCACCACTAGTATGATGATTTACATTTTACTGAACATCTGATGAAGGAAGACTGTTTTAAGAGAAATGTCATCATCATCATGAATTTAAACCATAATAGTTCTCACTGCTTGTTCTTGTTGCTGCTTTTCAGCCAAAGCAGCCAAGTACGGCGCATTGCAAGGGTTCCTTGGTGCTACAGGAGGAGGAGGCGTCTACAGAGGTACAACAAAACAAAAAACAAACACACTCTCAACTTACTCCTTAAGCCCCGGATTTAAAAAAGAATAGATATGAGTGAGTGGACCGTTGGACTAAGGGTGGTTCTGCTGCTCTCTGCTGCAGGTGGAGTTGCAGGATGCCAGGGCAAATACTGTGGAAGGAGGAAGTAGAGAATCTCTTGAGATCCGGAGTGACCTCGAGAAACCATGGTGCTACTGCATGATCTAGAATGTACATTTAATATGCAAACAAAGCCCATTAGACATCATGTAAAGGTGTTATTTTTACTTACTTGACTTCAACTCTTGTTTTTATACAAACCCACCGACCCTGAATTTTGTTGCGATGTGACATCGGCTATGTTACTGACGGAACCTGTCGTCGTCGATATGGTCATGTTAACCAGCTTTAACTCCCCGGCCCACTGCACCAGCCTACTTACAATGCAGTGTGTGTGTTCGTGTCGCCGTGTGTGGTTTCTGTGCATGAGTATGTGTGTGCGTGGGTGTGTGTGTATGTGTGTGTGGTTTTTTTTAAGTGTGCATAAGACTGTCTGCCAATTTGACCCATGAATGAATCCCCTTTCCCTCCAAAGCAAGGTGAGCTGTCCCTAGAGTCGCAGCATCACCCGCCTGAGCTCTTTACCTCTCTGATAATCACACAGGAGGTTGGGATCGGCGCCCAAAACAGATGAAATCTCTCCAATCTCTGCATCGCCGCTCGCCGCCTGCGTTCTCCGCTGCTATTTTTAGGCCTGCTGGGTATGAGGCAGCGGGAGCTGGGGCTCGGGCCAACCCATCTGCTCTCAGTAACTTTGCTGATTCTTGTTGCTATGCAGTTCAGTTTTCTCAGCGTTTTCTTCTGTGATGCTCGAAATGCGTTTATGCAGCGACACTCTGATGGCAATTAAAAGGTGATTCATGACGACGAGACGCTTAAAACCAAAGAAATGTTGTGTATTAGTTCCAAGTAGATTCAAATATACATTATATATAAATATATGTGTGTGTGTGTGTGTGTGGGTGTGATTACGTGTCGCTGTCCCAAAGTCTTCTTCGAGTCTGCATCAAAGGTTTAGTTTCATTGCAGTAGTTATTTACAGTTATGTAACTTGGGATTATTCCACATTGTTTGCACCATGCTTCGACTCGTAGCTCTAGCGTTATCAGGAATGTGTGATCATAAAGCAGGAACAGTCCTTTGCTTTCGCATTTATTCACTGTTTAGAATAGACCTACAGAATAAGACCGTATCAAATGGGCGTTTTAAGCTCCCATTGTTTTCTATTTACTTGAGCTGCTTTTCAAAAGGCTTACTGACCAAAGGTTCAGGAGCGCTGTCGCCAAGTGACCCAATAACTTCCTGTAATTGTGTACTGTAATTTGTACTAATTTGATGTTAGTTGGCGTCGGTTCTTGTACTCTGTGCTGTGGAAGGACGTGTCTTTGAGCCTCACTGGGTCAGACCTTACGTGCTGTGGGATACTCTACATCTTTATTTAAAACTGTTTTTATAAAGAGGAACAGTGTGGTTTTGCACTTTTTATATTTCCACGGCAGACATGTGACTTGTTCCCAGATATCCTGGCATTTTATTTGCTTCATTAAATAAAAAAGTAAAATGTGTTAAATGATCTTATGTCTTCTTTGTGGTTTTTTGGGGCGTGGGGTTCACACAAATATGCATTCCACAGCAGCTTTAGCTTTTCCTGTGAGTTGATCAAAACCACCTGGTCCAGTGGGTCAGTCTGTGATAAGAACAATAACATGCTCGAGTCAGGCCTGCTTAAGAACCTCTGTTTGATCTTAAAAGATTAAACATAAAATACTAACATTTTTAGAGTGGAACTTTGGCTATGAAATACCGCCTATGTCATCTGGAGAGCGCTATATGCATATACTACAACTTTTATGACATAAATCAATGTTTTTATTCAAATCTAGCATAGGGAACAGTAAAGAAAGCCCTAAACAAACAGAAAAAATGGTAAAAGCCCAATTGATTGCCTGTCAAGAAGAAGGTAAAAACCACAATTATTTATCAAAGAGTGAAATCAAATTCACTCTTTGATGTCTCGCGATAACGAGGTAATAAACTCTTTAAACAAGCGCCTTTATGGCCGTTGCTATGGCGACACCGGAAGTTTGACCCGGAAGTTAAGCAGAGTTCCAAATATTAGAGACAAACATTGGATGAAAACAAAAACGTAGGTAATAATGGCTTCAACGTACACAGTACCCAAGGCCACAAAAATCAAGGTGTGTTATAATTATATCTTAAGAAAACATTAATCCACCAATTGAAAATCGCTCATATTGACTTCCGGTGCTGCTCTTGTGACGTATGTACAAACACGTCACAAGAGCAGCTATAGTGTTAAAACTTGATTGAAATAGAATCTTATGCTTTTATCAATAATGAGGACTCCTTATTCTAATATTAAGTATAATTGTTTTGTATTTAATGTTGATTAAGGTGTTACTCTGGAGTCACATGACCGTAAGTTAAGTGAAGCTTAACAACTCGATTACCGGCGCATGATTTTCATTTAAAATAATCTAATACAGCTTCAAGATTCCTGATCTATGACAGACATTCAGAAAAATAACCGTAAACTGCCTGATTTTTTTCTCCATTAACTTGAGAAAACGCTAACAAAAATTAGATCGTTATCTCAAAAAGTCACTCGTTTTCACAGATAATTATTATTATTTTTACCATCATATGATAATGAGGTAATTAACTCGTTATCATGGTATAATGGCCAAAAAATAATTACATGCTGCAATGTCCATCTCGTGCAAATAAAATAGTTATCTCAAACATTTAAAGAAATGATTTAAACCAATCTTGGCAAAAAAAGTATGAGGTTTAGAACAGACTGATAAGTGAAAAGATTATTTTTAAAACCCAGAGTTATTAATATTATACTCCATTTATTCAAAGATATACTTCTAGCGTTATTTGTAATTACTAAAGCCAACCATCCCCTCCTCCTCCTCCTCCTCCCACTCCCTGGAGAAATGCATTAATTACCCGGAGAGCGCTACTGGTTGGCCGGCCTGTGTCTCCCCCTCCTCCCCGGAGCAGCACCTCCATTGGTCGGATTCTCTGTTGAAAGAAGCCCCGCAGTAACGTGCGGGAGGAAGCTGAGTGGGGTGCCTCAGGAAACCACCGACGCTCAGCAACGCCACCGCTGGACAGGCTGCTGCTGCTGCTGCTGGTCGGACACCGGTTATCTGTCGCGGCTGGAGCTCGGTGCTGGAGAGTGGATGAGGTTGATGCTGCTCTGCTGCACTTGGAAGGACGAACGCATGGGAGAGGAGGAAGGTAAGGTGGCGCTGGGTGAGGTGAGGTGAGGAGAGGAGAGGAGAGGAGAGGTGCGGGGCGGGAGGGAGGGAGGATGAAGAAGATGCTCCACCGACACGGGCTGTAATGGTGACGCTTCTTCAACTCTGAGGGTCGCTTTATTCTAATTTCTGCACCAGAGTTGGTGTGTCCTCCAACTGAAGCCATGTTTTCTTAAGGAGTTGATGCACCCATCATCTTCAGATGACACCCTCACGTTTCACCCTCAGGCCACGCAGCGTCTTCATCCTCATGCGTCTCAGACACACAAACGCATTCTGCTCATTTTATTATTAATAATAATGATAATACATTTAATTAATGACCTGCTCAGAATAAATCAACCCTCGTGCTTACTTCATCAGATCATCAGAAACTGACTTTATAAGTATATATATAAGTATTATTTTACACTCATTTAATGCTTTTTAATTAACACCAGTCCTGATCATTACTATCAAATATAAAATCTTTATTTTAAGGACTTCCACCATTTCAAATCTGGTTCAAATGTGTTCAAGTGTGAGGGAGGAATTATCTCTGCTGCACTGGAGAATTAATAATAGTAATAATAATAATCTATAGTTTATTTATCAGATGTTACACAGGATATACATACAGTACAATGTCGTGAAATCTATCTCTTTATTTAACCCAACCCTGAGGGAGCTATTTACATCTGGATAGTGTAATGCATGGACATATATGTATATATATATAACATATATATACACACACACAAATGGTTTTTCTGTTTTTACTCATAACACTCTCTGACATCCATTAAACACATAATTCTCGTTATAACCGTTTTCTTTTGTCGGTTCTACTGCAAAGCATAAAACAAGTTACAGGAAATAAGGAAACTAACAGTATGAGATATAAAACTATAAAAAAAAAAAACGTGCTTTGACGACAGATTTTGTTTACACATTAAATTATTGACAGATTTTTGAGGTTGAAAATGATGAAATACCCCCTAAAAGAATTTGCAACTATTCTAAAACTCATGCCAATTACTTATTACAGAAAGAATGACAAAAAGAATTCCCTAAAATTGAATTTAAATGACCAAAACATCCTGAGGTGGAGCTGCACCGCTAAAAACTCGGAGAAAAATATAATTGTTTTGAGAGAAATGTGACTGGTTTATATTTAATACTTGTAAATATCTGGTAATTACAGTGTTAGAACCTCCAGTAATTGCAGATATACTGGAGAATAAAATCACTCCACGACTGTGGTTCCCATCCTGCAACACAACATTAAATGTTGTGTTGCAGGAGACAGATGTTTCTCTGGTACCAGTATGTCGCTGGGATGATGAAGATTTAGAGTCATTCTAATGGACTTTATCATCTCCATAGAGTCTTTTGGCTCATTTCATCATTTGATGAAGTTTCTTTTCATACAATAAGTGTTTGTGACTCATTTCCTGAAAGGTTTCTCCTTCCTCAGACATCAAACAACACATTAACTCTGACGAAGCTTAATGTGCTTTATCAGAGTACAATACAGTGAGTGTATTAAAATACACTCAATGTATTTAAGGGGTATACGGTATATACTCTTTATTATGCACAGTAGAACATTGTGAAAGAACTTCTCTGAGTTCGACCCAACCCTGAGGAGCAGTGGCAGCTCCGGTGACGGGGAAAGAACCGGCTGAGGCTGAATGATTGTCTTACTATCCAACTGACCGTTCATAAAATCTTTATTTCTGACGATGTAGATCCAAAACATGTTTTGAACACAACATAAGAGCTAAGAAGAAAACAAAGAAAACCACATAAATGCAACTTTAAAAGCTGTCTGCCTCATTCGTATACACTGCAGTTTGTACAAAATGAGCTTTAGACCTTAAACATTAATTTCGTCTACATAGTGAGCTTAATTCCACCAAATAATATCAATAACACCAGAATTTCGATGTATTATGGCTAATATGCCAATTTAGCTAGCTCACTCATGTATGCATACTCAAAACAAACTCAGAAAAACTATCAAGAAAAGTAATAATAATGTAATATAATGTATTGTATAATAATGTAACTCAATATTACTCCAAAATGAAACTAAAACGCAGATAAACCTTGTGCCTTTTTCAAGCAGGTGCTAAGTAAACAAAGGCACGACTTTCCTCTAACCTGGAAGAAACAATTGTAAATTTACTCGAACCTAACTCTTTTTTACTTCCTACCGCATTCCCTTACAAAATAAAAGCTCTTCCTTCAAAATAAAAGCACCCGCCTCTATAATCTAAAAAAAAACTAAGTTAAATTAACAAGAGTACCTTGTATTTGAGTTGGAGAACAACCGCTTTACATCCCGAGCCACAGCTACAGTTAGATGTTTATTGTTTTATTAGGATTCTTATTAGCTGCCACTTTAATTCCAATGATTATACATTTTAGAAGAAAAAACAGAATTAAAAATAGACAGACTTCAAAGAAAAGACTTCATACAACGTACATTTTGGAACTTTACCCCATTATGAATATTTGTAGAAAAATTACAAAAGTCACATTGTAAAGATAAAAATGCAGAACATTATTTTTAATAGATAATATTATATTTACATTGCGTGCACTTTATGACATATGTAAACTGTTTGTCATATGAAGCAATAATCTGGTGCAAAGAGAACAGTCCCTTTTATTCCTCTTATCTGGAGTCTGGACGTGGTGGCAGCAGGTTTTTAAGGACATTTCCAGACGTCCTTTTCCCCGGCAACACTGTCCAGCTCTCCTGTCGCTTTCCCAGGCCACATATATAGTCCTCCCAGAGATTTCTGGGTCTCCTCCCTGTTGGAAGTGCCTGGAGAACCTCCAAAGTGAGGTGTCCTGATCCGACGTTGAACCATCTCAAACTGGATCCTTTGATCTCAGAGGAGAAGCGGCTCTACTGTGAGCTCCTCCCCTTATCTCTCAGGCTGAGTGCAGACTGTCGTAGGTGGACTTAGGAAGGTGAGATTCCCGTTTTGAGAAGAATAAGAAAAAGCCTCTCGGCTAGAAATGTCACAAACTACTGTAGTGCGTGGACAGGAAAATTCTGCAGCGGCTGATTAAACAGACCCGGACATCATTCATACTCATCTACTGAGGAATGTCAGTGAAAGGAGGTATTTGTTCAGAGTTCAAAGGTCACTAAGTGACAACACCCACCCCAGCCGCACCCCGTTTACCCTGCTGCCTTTTGGCTAGAGATTTAAAACCATTAAAACCATGGACCAGTTTCTGCCCTCACATTTTTTTGCTGTGGTTATTTAAGAATGCCTCCAAAACTCCCCAAGAAGCCCCCAAATCCCATGCGTTATACAAGCAAATCCCGCTGATTGAACTCCTCTAAGTAAATGGGAAGCTGTGTTAAAAACAAAATGTTTTGTTTTTTTTGTAAAATAACTCCATCTAGTGAGTAAAATATGAACTATAAAAGTAAAATATAATATAAATATATATATATACATACACAATAAATCTCCTGGAATCGATTCATCTTCACCAAATTTGGACTTAAATGGCTGAGAAATGATGGCCTAAAGAATCTTTTGGAGATGAAGCTCCCCCTAGTGTCGTAAATATACGGTACAACCAACCTTTCCGTAGATGAATCCAGTTCTTCCTCACATTAAGGTCTATGTGGGTGTAACATTTGAAAATGTTCCATGGAATAGTTTTGGAGTTATTGCGTAAACAAGAAGGACCTGCTGTGGAAATGACGGCGGTTCCATAATATTATATGAGGATATAAATATAATCGAGTGTGAGAACTAGTGTCACACAGTCACATTGTCAGTTTGGCAAAAGTAAAAGTCATGATTCTATTATCATTATTATGATCGTTGTAACATCTGATGCGTCGCTGTCGTTCCAGCAGGAGGAAGTTTGCCCGTCTGCGCCGGCTGCAAACAGAGGATTTACGACGAGCAGTACCTGCAGGCTCTCAACCATGACTGGCACACCGTCTGCTTCAGGTAGGTCCAACACGGCCAGAATATCAACCTCCTGGGTTCGCACGACTGGAACGAGCAGCGGCGAGTGAGAATGAGTCTAAAGGGCGTCTTGTTGTGGTCAGTGTGGAGCAGAGAGCATCATGGGAGTAGCATGCGGTGGAATCAGATGAGAGAGGAGCGACACAGTCATGAGATTCTGATGAGTGGATTGTGGGTTTTTGTCAACACAAACATCTGAATCATTGTTTTCACCGTTTCTGTCTCTGTGTAAACTGGCAAAACTCAACTCTGGTGGAAACCGTGACGCCACAGCCTCACTTTACCGACAGAACAACAACGACAACAATGTCGGACCACCTGTTTTTTTTTGCGCTGCAGACTTTGACCCTGTTTAGTTTTAAATTGTGTTCTGGTCGATCGGGTCACAAGTGAGACAGCGAGACACGCCGCTAAATACAGACGTAAACGAAAACCGAGACGCGGCGTGATCCGATAACTCGAACCACCCGCCGAGGTGGAGTGGGACGCAGCTCACCACATATCTGTTGTTGTGTAAACGTTAATGAGTCCTGATGCGTCTGCGACAATGACGTAACAGGAAACACCTCATCAGCGCTGGACGTTGCGTGGCGACAGTAATAAACGAAAACCTTGTCGTGTAAACGGAGCCTCAGGGAAAACTAGCGAATGAGAGAAACGGAGATACAGCGAGAGAAGTTAGAGTCGTGGTCCTACAGGTGAGCGTCGGACGTGATTGTTTACATGATGTCATTGAAAGCCACACAAATTAAGTTCTTTACAGAGTTTTTCAGTGTAGACTAAGAAATGTGTCTTCTTCTCCCAGTTAACCAGTAACCACCCAGTTAACCAGTAACCCCCCAGTTAACCAGTAACCACCCCGTTAACCGGTGTGAGCTGCAGCTACAGTTGTTTTCCGGCTCCATCATTAATGACCCGGCAGGGTCATTAATGATGGAGGCATTAAAGCCTCCGGAAAGTAGATGGAGTTCTACTTTCCGGAGGCTTTGTTTGGGTGAGAAGAAAAGGCAGGTTTGAGTTTCAGTCTCAGGCCCTCTTCTCCCTCCGTCAGGGGCCACATTGAGAAATTCTATAGTGTGTGGCGAGTGCGAGATCTCATCTGTCTGATTGTCTTCTCGCCATTTTTTATTATCTTACCCGAAATTTGGAGATTTTATGGGACCATCCTCGCCACCGCGGACCCTTCGTGTTAGCCCGATAACTCAAAACCTGTTTCGTGGATCACTCTATACCCGCATAGATACTGGTGAGAGGAAGAGCTGGATTGATTTCAGGAAGGGTCGGCTGTATATTTCCGACACTAGGGGGAGCTTTTTCCTCCAACAGTTTTTAGGCCATAATTTCTCAACCGTTTGTCCGATTTAGTCCAAATTTGGTGAATCTGAATCGACTGGAGGAAAACGATCTTGTTTATATCATATTTCACTCTAATAGTTCTATTTTACTCACTAAGGGAAGCTTTTTTTTAACAAAAAACACTTTTTCGGAATCGTTGGTCCATTTTAAACCAAATTTAGTGCGTTTGACACAACCGGAGGAGATTTATCTTTAATTAATCCTACTTTACTGTAATTGATTATATTTTACCCACTAGGTGGAGCTTTTCTACAAAAAGCATAGTTTTCTTTGTCATCACTTTTTCACCATTTAGGCTGATTTAGTCGTAAAAGTTGGTAAATTTAGTTTAAATTTGCTCATTAAGCATCGACTCAAGGATCTATATCTTGTTTATATCGTATATTTTTACTGTAATAGTTCCTATTTGACTCCCTAGGGGGAGCTTCATTGAGAGAGCTGGTTACAGCAGATTTAACACAGTTCAAGCGTTAAAAACAACTCTGAATAAATGATCATTTGTGGAGTTTTCTTCACGCTGCATGTAGTCCTAAATTAAAGGTTAGATATTCGCCGCTCCTCAGATCAACACGGTCACATCCGGTCGTATTTCGACATGTGAGCGCCTGAGAAGAGAGACCCCCAGATGGTTTGGACTCTAATGGTCATTGATTCTTTGCAGCTGCAATTTGAGACTTCCCCCAACACCTTCTGTCCAGCAGGAAATGAGCAGAGCCTCAAGCCTTTTTCATGACACTTTTAGCATCATTATAAGAGCTTTTATTCTCGTTTCTTTTACCTCTGAGAGAAAATTCATCGATCGGCATTAACAAACTTCAGACGGTCTGTGTGTCGAACCCGTCAGGCTCCTTTCAGGAGAAGTTATTTACTTATTTACTCAGGAAGTGGGTCAGTTTGACGAGGGCGTTCTGTTTACATTGCTATTATTAGAGCAGCAGCTGTTGTTGTTGTTGTTATATAAAATCTTCACCTCTTTCTATCCTCTCTTCCATCATCGCTCACATTTTTCATCACATTTTTCATTTTTCATCCGCTGCTGTTCCCTGGATTTATACTTGAAACTTTTCTTTCCTTTCTTCCCTGGAAAGAGAAAGTTGTAATTTAAACGTCTGAATATTTGGACAAATTTCACAATTTAGCTTTAAATTGTTTGTCCTTCTAACATATATTGGGTTTGCAGGGAAAAGTCAGATATCAGGTCCCGGTGATCTTTATGATAGAGACAAATATAAAATATAACTGGACCCCCAATACACTGCCTTGTTCAAGCAACGACCTTTGATTGAACTCCTTATATGAAATGTGTTGGTTTTGTCTGAACGGCAGTGTATTTCAATAAAAAAAATAATAAATACACTCGCCTTGTTAAGTTAGATATAAACCTGGGAGTAAAATATATTTGTAACACGGATCTCCTGGATTCATCTGGCAGCAAAAGGGAACCTGTACATTATCATACAGGTGGTTGTAATGTTATGGCTAATCGGCAGCCCCCTAATTTGCACTGTGAGCGCTGGCTGAACGACCAGCCGGACTTTTGGTTGATCGGATCGACTCATATGCACCGAATTCTGACTAAGTCGGACCAACGGTTGTATAATTATGTCCTGAAAACTTTTGGAGATAAAGCTAGTGCCTAGTGTCAGAAATATACAACCAACCTTTCCCAAAATCGTTCCAGTTCTTCCTCGCTGTAAGGTCTACTTGTTTATAAAATGTGAGAATGATCCATGGAATAGTTTTTGAGTTATGGCGTTAACACGAAGGGTCCGCGGCGTCCCGCCATGACTATTCCATGATATTCCATGAATTTTTCGGGGCTATAATAAATATCAAATTCCCAACAAACGTTTAAAATAATAAACATGATCCCCTCCAAGATAGATGCGTTAAACTGAGTGCACATCTTTCCTAACCAGTACAGGTATGGATGAAGGTGATTCAGACAGATTGGTTTAATCATTGACGACTCAGCAGCCGGCGGCACAAAGCGGCCTTAT
This sequence comes from Lophius piscatorius, assembly GCA_009660295.1. Taxonomy (NCBI): domain Eukaryota; kingdom Metazoa; phylum Chordata; class Actinopteri; order Lophiiformes; family Lophiidae; genus Lophius; species Lophius piscatorius. The sequence goes on from VRLP01005752.1 coordinate 28,439, forward strand.
ATGCCGGCGCTGTTTGCCGTAGGAGGTTTAAAGAGTTTGTGGATCTGAGGATTCCCTTTGGTCTCATGACGGTACCGGCTCAGGAAGGAGACACCGACTAACCCAACTCACTGTGTTAGCATATTCTATCTCAAGCGGCAATGACCTCATAGTTTCAGCTGAGAGGTATTTTGTAAATGAGAAGCAATTTCTTTTTTTTAAATTCATTATTGCCTTTAGGTTTTTAGTCTATTAAAGTAAATAAATTCAACTTCAAAAGTTCAAGAAAGGAAATATTCTCAGACTTATATTCCATACCCAAATAATAATAAAACCGTTCACTTTCAAACACAGTCAAGGATGAAGGGTAAGGAAAGAGAAGGAAAAAAAATTGCGGATTTATCCTTTAATCCAGATCCACTCCAAAATCGAACGAGTTTCTTCTGCCACATTTCCTCCTGCCTTCCCACCGAGGTTCTTTATCGGTCCGGTACTTTATGCAAAGTGGACGCAATAGTTCAAAAAAGCCTTGCAAGGAAAATCCTGGATCCATCCTGGAAATGCGCCGACTCAGCGATTTAGTTTTTCCTGGCAGCAAGAAGGAAACTCTGTCGCTAAAAAAAAAAAAAGCTGCTTGTGCAGAAGAATCAGCAGCTCAGCAGCAAAAAGTGCTGATGGTTCAAACCTGCGTGAAATTTGGAGTCTTTCGTACTGACGATCGATCTGCAAACATCTCTGAGGGACCCTGAAGGCAGCCAAGAGGAAAGGTGGTCAACTTCTAGGGCGGGTTGCTCAAAGGCTAACTCAGCTAATTCTACTTCTCTAGTCAGCTTTAGGATAACTAGCTCAAAGGCTAACTCAGCTAATTCTACTTCTCTAGTCAACTATATGGCAGCTAGCTCCAGGGCTAACTCAGGTAATTCTATTACTTTGAGATTTGATTCAAATGTAAAGTGCATTATAAATTAAATGTATTATTATTATTATTATTATTACTCTCTACTGCTATAGTGCGACTACATCCAAGGCTAACTCAGCTAAGTCTATTACTCCAGTCAGCTGTAGGGCGACTAGATCCAAAGCTAACTCAGCTAACGGTAGCCATAGATACCGTCCCATATAACCACAGCGAGAAGTAGTCGCTGGTTTGTCTGGTTATAGATTCAAACCCAGCTCATATTTACTTTACAAGCCTCCGCCGGATGAGAACCACAACAATAATCGGAGATCCAGTGCAGGGATGGAGAATTACTCCGAAGAGAAGGAAGTGGGGACCGTATGAGAAGAGGAATTCAAAACGACATTGCCCAGAGTGTTATTTGGAGAGCGCTGAGAGTCCCTCGGGTTCAGAGAGAAAAAACATGTCCTGAGAAACTCACAGCAGCTCGCTGGCGATTCTGCGGCCTTCGTGGGAATCGGAGGCATGTTCTCACCGAGACCCACTCATGTTTGTTCTGGAGTTCAACCGAACACACACGGAGTTCTCTTCATTAAAAACAACGTTTCAAAAAAAAAAAACACGTGATGATTTTTTTTTCTCGATTTTTGTGTTTTAGGATATTTTCTCAGACGCCATAAAACTGTGAGAAAATGTTTCTTTCTTATCTTTTTTTTTTTTGCACCGGAGGTCGGTTTTATACAGATATTATTCTTGCAAAGCGGCAAAAAGAGTGTGCCTATTAGCCATAACATTATAACCCCCTGTCTAATATTGTTCACGTTCCCTTTTTTCCCGCCAGAGCAGCGCTGCGATGCACCGCGACGCCGTTCAACACGCGACAACTTTTATCAACTATGACAGGGGTTTGTGCCGCGTCACATCATCATTCTTGAAATAAGATTAGAAATGGATGTTTAAGCCTTTTAAAAATAAGGAAATGTGACGTAATCTTAGATCTCACTGATATTTTTACTCATTGATCATGTTTTAAATCAAGTTTAATAAGATACTGGGTGGAGGTGGTGCAGGATATTTTTGAGGGCTAAGACGAAGAGCTGGATTGATTTTGGGAGGAGTCGACTGAATATTTCCACTACTAGGGGGAACTTCATCCGCTAACATTTTCAGGCCACAATTTCTCAACACTTGGTCTAATTTAGTCCAAATTCGGTGAATAGGAATCAAGTCTTCTAAATATCAGATTTTACTCAAATAGTTCATATTTCACCCACTAGGGGGAGCTTATTGTAAGATAACAATGTGTTGGGGGCCATCGTTTCTCAACCTTTGGTCCGATTTAGTCATAAACTTGGTGAATATGAAAGTTAAATAAGATACTCTTACAAGAAATGAGACAAATATACTTTTTTTTGCAGTGCAGACTGGGATCTTTGCATCTGTTGCCTGTATATCCCGACCAGAACCCCCCCTTCTGTCGTATTGATGTATTTTCCTTCTGTTCAGCTGGAGGGCCGGTTGTGCTGCAGTCTCTCTACAGCACAGTGTTGCTCTCCATGTTACTGTTTCTGCTGGACGCTCGTCCCAGAGGACTGCAAAAAGCTTCTGCTTCCACAGCACTTTACTTAAGAAAGGTTTTTTTTTTTATATGCGGTTTGCATCGACTGATGGAGCGGAGAGGGGAGGCAACGACCTCTGGTCAATCACAGTGTGATGGATCCGCCCTCATTGACTCGCAGCAGTAAACACACTGATGTAATAATGAAACGTTCAGAGAAGGTTCTCCGGGATGAGCCCTCAAAAAAAAAACACCATCCTGCACCACCTCTTTCTGCTGCAGCACAAAGCACCACCCCGACCCACGACCGCAGAGTCGCCACCTGTCGCATCCCTGACGACGTGATGAGTTCAGACAGTAGACTGAACTCCAACAAAAGAGATGAGAGGTCGTTTATTTGGGAGGATTCTTTCTGCAGCGGCGTCTCTCCTCCCTGCTCAGAAAAAATCGGAGGGCTGCAGTGACTCAGCGGTTTGGACCTGCGGGTGAACTCTGCCCGGCGACTGACGCTGCAGAATGCAAATGGCTGATTCACGACGTGCGTGGTTATTCAAAAATCTATTCTCCAAAGAGATAAAACCTCTACTGAAGACCACTCAGACACAATTTAATGTCACCGTTTCACCTGCATCACATGTTTTTGGACTGTGGGAGGAAGCCGGAGTTCTCGGAACCAACAAACTCTACACAGAAAGGCTCGCAAACATGGATTCGAACCCGGTACCGTCCTGCTGCGAGGTAACAGCACTAACCGCTGCGCCGCCCTGGTCATCTTCTGCACAAAGAATAACCATAACACTAAATATAGACTACTTCATGCGCGCCAAAGGAATGGAGGATGTGACATTTCATGGGTCAATTTTAACTTGGATCTATTTTTGGGAAGAGTTGATTGAATATTTCCGCTACTATTGGGATCTTTATCCCCAAACATTTTCAGGCCATCATTTCTCAACACCTGGTCATATTTGGTGCAAATTTGGTGAATATGAATCAACTCCAAGAGATTTATCTTTTATATTTATCACATTTTTAACCAATAGTTCATATTTTACTCACTAGGGGGAGCTTATTTAAAGATTAGAATGTTTTTGGGGCACCTTTGGTCCGTGTTATAAGGCACCTAGTAACAATTAGCAACTATAACAAAGAAGAAAAACAAAAATGCTTTCAAACTGGGAGACGGTCTGAGGTCTTGGAGATCCTGACCCCCCAAGCAGAACCCGGGGGCAAAAAGAAAAAATAGGATGCTGACGCTGCTGCAGCTTGCAGAACGCTGTCTGAAATGGGAGCGGCGTAGAGAAACGTCTATGATGAGATGTCTTTTTTTTTAACATAAGACTTGTTTGAGTTTCTGTAAATGAGGTTCATCCTCAAACACGGCTGTGAGGAAGAGGAGGAGTCAGAGGTTGGGACGTCACATGAGTAGAGAGGAGGGTGAAATAGATGGAGGATAAGGATCTGGACTTAAATGGCGCTCAGCAGAGCAGCGAGTGGTCAGTTCATATCGCAGGGGAGGCATCAAGGCCGGAGATGTGTGGTTAAAAAGAAGAAACCACGAGGAAGACGGGCATGGGACAGGAAATGGTTGATGAAGAGGCGTGACCCCTGTGTGCAGCTGCTCCGGGAGAGGAAGTAGAGGAAGTATGAGACGGTGCACGGAGAGATACAGGCGTTCATTGATGGATGTGACAGCCGGGCTGGTGGCGAGCTTTCTCCTGACTGTCTGAAGGAGCCCGTCGCTCCCATGGGCGACATGTCGGAAAAGAGCCGACTCAGCAAGAAGCCGCCCAGAAAGTAAGTGGACCAGAAGAATTGAACTCACAACACGTCAATCTTCACTAAAGGGAGACTTACGCACTGGTTCGGAGGCTTTTTACAGTTTTTACATGATATTTCTCAGTTGATGGGGGAAAAAAAAGATTTTTCTGAACACTTTGATGAATATATTTACATTTATGATTGTAATTTATGCAACTTTTTCATTTTTTGATTTGGCGAATAAAAGTTTTTACACAATCTTCTGATCAGAATTATTTAAATTGATCCCAATTATTTATCAGAGTCACGATAATCGCATCCAGTCGTGTGAAGAAAATGCAGTTTGTGATAAAAGATGTCTCTTTCTTCACTATTTAAAAGATGTTTTTTTTTTGCTCCATGACTTTAACTAGTCATTAATTTGGTCAGAAATAATCATTCTGGCAGTTTTGGCTTTTTTTTGCAAGGACTTTTGTAAACACTCAAAAACAGCTCCTCTAAACAAAAACAAAGCAATAAAGAAAAAACGTTTCCCGTGAGATACCAGCACTGCGAAACCAAACGCACCAAACTCAGTCTGTTTCCACTCTGTGTGTTGAATCAGGCAAAGTGTGTGTGTGTGTGAGTGTGTGTGTGTGTGAGTGTGTGTGCGTGTGAGTGTGTGGGCGTGAGACACTTTCACCCTGTGAGGAGTCGGATTTGTTCCCCCCACGACCCAAAAACAGTTCCCTAAGAATCCTAGATAGTAAATAAACGAGCAGTCATGAAGTAGGAAGTGTAGCTACTGAACAGTGAGTACGGATAAATAAAGGTTCGTAGCTGCCCGAGCGTAGCTAGCTATCAAGTTGAAATCATATACAGTCAAGCGTAGCTAGCTTACCTCCAAACCTTTCTGCTAAATGGTCCAGCCAAACTTTTCACATCACCTACGAATCCAGATATGGTCGTGTAATGAAAATCTTGTTTCTGTCTTGTTAGCATGTTACCATCTTTACGTTTTTCTTCCTTCAAAAGAAACTTTATTGACAGTTGTAAGTAGCGACGGTCTGATGTTGTTAGGCTTCTCTGTTATATTTTTTATGGATAATGAGAAGCCGAAGAGTTTTCCTGTTATAGCAAGCAGCTGAAGTGTTAGCTTAGCTTGGTGCTCCGACGTTGATTTGCTGTATTTTACTATTAGTGAGCGTGCACACTCTTCAAGTAACACGTTTGTAATTTGTACAAATTGTTTAAATTCTTCAGATCATCTGGTTCTTCTCTTTCAGCTGTTCTTTAGATTATCTG
>VRLP01005753.1:2500-20000 GCA_009660295.1 Lophius piscatorius
TGTTTGTTTAGAGTTTTTTACAGAATCAAGCTAAATCTTCTGAACCAGTCAAACTCAAACTGAAGGAATCTTGGAGTGAAGAGTTGTTCTGACATCATCGTCTCTTAGTTCACAGGACAGAATAAAATACTTTATGATTTTTAATCATCATGACAAAATAAAGACAAAGACAGTTTTGAGACTAAAGTCCCACAAAAACGTCTTTTACCTGGATTCAATTATTTTAAACTTCTAATAACGTCACATTCTCGACAGAAACGTTTAGCGCGGCACTAATCGTCCTCCATAGGGCGACGTAGCGTCACGAGGAGAAGCGCCCCCTACTGAGTAAAATAAGAACTATTACAGTAAAATGTGACACAATCAGGACGGACCTCCTCCAGTCCACTCATCAGAACCAAATTTGGACTAAATAGGACCGACGGTTTTGGAGATAAAGCTCCCCCTAGTGGTGGAAATATACAATTGATCATTCTCAAAATCACTCCAGTTCTTCCTCGTACTAAGGTCTATGAGATTACAATTTTGCGAATGATCCATGCTATAATTCTTGAGTTATCGCGCTAAAGTTGGCGGCGGCGCTAAAGGAGGCGGCGGCGCTAAAGGAGGCGGCGGCGCTAAAGGAGGCGGCGGCGCTAAAGGAGGCGGCGGCTTCGGGTCGGTGGGTGTTTGGTCTGAACGGACGCCGCCGCCATCCTCAGCACAGAGGGGCCGCTAGGAGGGGCCACAACCAGGAAACGATGTGAGGAACAGTGGGTCTCAGGATCAGACAGAAGGTCAAAGGTCAACGTCTGGTAGCGTGGGTCTAGGGCCGAAACACGTGGAGGAGGTTCTGGAACTGGACCGGCTGGTTTCTCCGGGAGCGGGGGAAGAGAAGCGGCGCAGGTATTCCACCTTGTGCAGCGAGGAATGTCAGCTATGTGCCGGTTCAGCCGACTGGAGCGAAGACGAGGAGGAAAAATAACGACATAAAATAAACAGTAAGAAAGAGTTTAACCTTTACAGTGAATTATTCAAAGGCTTTGATCTTTATATATATTCTATTGACTGACTGTATGTGTGTGTGTGTGTGTGTGTGTGTGTGTGTGTGTGTGTGTGTGTGTGTGTGTGTGTGTGTGTGTGTGTGTGTGTGTGTGTGTGTGTGTGTGTGTGTGTCTGTGTGTGTGTGTGTGTGTGTGTGTGTGTGTGTGTGTGTGTGTGTGTGTGTGTGTGTGTGTATGTGTGTGTGTGTGTGTGTGTGTGTGTGTTTGTGTGTTTGTGTGTGTGTGTGTTTGTGTGTTTGCAGGTATGTGTGTGTGTTTGAATGTAGGTGTGTGTGTCTGTATGTTTGAATGTAGGTGTGTGTGTGTATGAGTGTGTGTGTGTGTGTGTGTTTGTGTGTATGTGTGTGTGTGAGTGTGTGTGTGTCTGTATGTTTGAATGTAGGTGTGTGTGTGTTTGTGTGTGTTTGTGTGGTGTGTTTGTGTGTGTGTGTGTATGAGTGTGTGTGTGTGTGTGTGTTTGTGTGGTGTGTGTGTCTGTGTTTGTGTGTGTGTGTGTATGTGTGTGTGTGTGTGTGTCTGTATGTTTGAATGTAGGTGTGTGTGTGTTTGTGTGTGTGTGTGTTCGTGTGTGTGTATGTGTTTGTGTGTGTGTGTGTGTGTGTGTGTGTGTGTTCGTGTGTGTGTATGTGTTTGTGTGTGTGTGTGTGTGTGTGTGTGTGTGTGTGTGTGTGTGTGTGTGTGTGTATACAATATAAAGATATTTATGTTCATCTCATTCTCAGTACCTGGGACTCCTTGATGACATCATCCTTGTGTTGAGTTCTGATCCACTCTTCATCTCCAGGAGGACACGGACATTAAATCTATACTTCATCAAACATCTATGATGATGATGATCCTCTGGGTCACAGGTTCTGGGATCCATCCCGCCGCACCTGTCCTCAGGTACACAGTCGTCTGACACCGTCTGTAATTACAGGTCTGGTCCCGCGTGTTGAGACGTTTACTGGTTTCACGTCTGTCCCAGAACAAATTTCTCACCTCTGCCAGGAGGATGACGGGTTTCTCCTGCCGCGGTTTAGCCGACCCGTTTATGTGGAGTTGACGGACAGGTGAGACACCTGCTGTGAGCAGCAGGTGTCTCACAGTTTGAGTAGACGCAGCGCAGGAGTAACACCTCCGTTCTGATCCGGTGTTTGGGGAGCGAAGCGAACGCCACCTCGCTGCATCGACATGTAGACAATATCTCCAAACAATCCAGGAGCTTCAAAAAAAACAATGTCTGCCGTCAGAAGAACTTCTTTAAGGGTTAAGAGGCTCCGCCCCTTTAGGAACGGAATCCTATCATGGACCAAACTACGTCACATCGCATTTTTAATGTGTATGTGACGTAGATGTGAGGTCATCTGTGAGGTCATCAGTCTGTGAGGTCATCAGTCTTGTGAGGTCATCCGTCTTTGAGGTCATCGGTCTGTGACGTCATCGGTCTGTGAGGTCATCAGTCTGTAAGACCTCCTCTGAATGTCTCCTAGTCAAAGTCTGGACCTGAAGCCCTCTGAGATTCTGTGGTGGACCTGAGATGATCAGTCCCTGCTCACAAACCTCCAGTGTTTCTGTGCTGAAGCGGTTCTGGAGAAAGAAGTGGGCCAAGATCAGAGACGGACCTCCAGCTGTCAGGAGTTTGTTTCTTTTGTTTTATATTATCTAATGATCTTAACTAAATATCTTCATCCAGTAGATCTTGATAGTAAAATGTCAGCCGCTGAAGGAAAGAGATGCAGCTTCTCTCTGCGGCTGGAGGTCCGGTCCAGCCCGGCCCCTCGCTCCTGCGGATCGCTCCTCTCCCCTGGAACCACCGGCCCAGATGATACCCAGATCCAACTTAAGCCCCTCCCAACAAACAAGCGTTTTTTTCCCCATGCATCAGAGCGCCGACGAATCCCTATGGAGCTGAGCGTTCCGTAGGGCGAGGTCCATCGGACCTCAAACATGAAGACCCCTCAGAACTTCCAGCTTCCTTCCTCCTCCACTTCCAGCCCCCCCCCCCCAGTAATGAGCCTGATTATCAATCCAAACAACAGTTACAATAATTACAGCATTAAAGGCCGGCCATCTCCCAGGCACTTCCTGTGTGGGAGATGACTGACATGCAAGCAGCTTCCTGCTTCCTCTGCGTGAGCGAGTGCGAGCACAGGAAAGGGCGGGGCCTGCCGTGACTAATCGCCACGGCAGCCAGGAGCTAATGGTCTAACGAGGTTCTGGTAATGTGACATAATGGGATTACGTCCTCCTATAATTATATATCATGAACGCTATAGAGGTCCGATGGGCGGGATATAGAGTCGGGCGGCAGAGCGCCGCCCTTATCAGTCGGTATTCATTTCAGAGCGGGTTTATTTGGTCCAATTTTCCCTGAATGCGGCGCAGTGAGTGCATCATGGCTGTCTCGTTTTACCTCCATTCCAGCGATGATGGGAATTAATTCTGATGGATGTTCACGGAGAACCTCGTCAGCGGACTTTATTAAAGTTGCGTCCCAGTTCCGTCAGAGCGCCAACCACCATGACAAGTTTTCACGCCCCCCCCCCCCCCCCCCCCCCCCGCCCCACCTCCCCCCATCCCCCAGCAGCCACCTGCACGCCTGCAAGAAAGAAACGGCTAAAGTTAACCTGCCTCATCATCAGCTATTCTTACCCTGAGAACCAAAACAGGGGCGGCGCTGGTCCGCCGCGCTCACACGGGCTTTCTCACACTCGCTGACATGTTTACACTCCAAACAGTCTGGCGAGAGCGTCTGAGAAAGATTTTCGTCAGCAGCCTGCCCCCATCGCCCAGCTGTCACACGCTAGCATGCTAACGTGTTTTCCGTCAGGCCGGCCCCCCCCTCTCCCCTCTGCCCCCCCCCCACTCCCTATGTGTGACCACGAGGTCGCGAGGGGCCGCTGTCGTGATGTCACAGAGCGGGCGCGGCCGCGTTAGTCACTTATCGCCGCTGCGGTTTCCAGTGTAGAACTTGGACCGGCACCAACGGAGCAGAGTTTGTTTTCAGAAGCACGGAGACGAAGAGCAGAAGGGACGGGCTGGTGTTCATGAACGCGTTTGTGACCTTTCGCTAAATCACTCCAGCAAACAGCTTAAATAAGCGAAACCTAAACGACTGTTCACACACCAGCCATTACATTACGACCGCTGGCATGTGAAGTGAATAACATTGATTGCCCGGTTGCCACGGTTACGTGCTACATCCCCCAAAAAGTCTTCCAGGGATCGTCTTCAAATTTTACACCCACACAGATCCTAGTGTGAGGAAGAACTGGGCGGATTTTGGGAAAGGTTGGTTGTATATTTCTGACATCAAGCAAAGTTTTAGCCTCCAAAACTTTTCAGTTTAGTTTATATTTAGTACTAAATCTTTTGAAAAACAAAACACTTTTGGCCATAACTCCAACACTCTTTGAAGGATCATGTTTAGATTTTACAACCAGGTAGACCTCGGTGTGAGGAAAAACTGGAGCGATTTAGGGAATGGTCGGTTGTATATTTCTGACACTAGGGGGCGCTCTCTGAACGAAAACCTCTGCGTTCGGGACATAACTTCAGTTCTATCAGAGTTGATTGCTTGTACAACGCAAGGGATTGGGGACTTTTCAGGGATACACCCTTGCTGTCGGAGACGACAGCCTAGGTCTGGTTCTGGACCTGCTCCGGCCCAGTCCTCTCACGTCAGGACAGAATGTGGGTGGAGAATGTGCCGCGTCAGGTTGCCTGCTGACCGGTAACCGTGGCGACCAGATCAACAGCTTGGATTCAGACTCGCCAAAAATATTCGGGTCAACTATTCTTCAGAATAGAATTTGTGTACTTTGCAGATGTCACTCAAAAGTGTTTTTGTGTGTGTCGAAAAAAAGAAAACCGAGCGTTTGAAAACAAGGGATGGTGTAAAGCAAACAGCACAAACCTGTTCCTGCCCGCCAAAGCAGGTCGTCTGCTGAGAGACTCCCTGATGAAGACTGACTGATGAAGAGGGAAGGTTCTGACTCAGGTGGGTCTCCAGGTTTGTGTTCCTGAGTCCGCCGACCTGCTCCAAAGTTCTCGCCTCTATTCAAACAATCAGCATCCTGGACGCCGTTTCGCCTGGCGTCTGATTAACCGCTAATCTTGTTGCTCTTGGTCGGAAACAGCGTGACAGGTGATGCAACGTCACGCTGCTGTAACTCTAGTCGCCCCTGTTTTAGTAGCCAGATACGGTTTTTTTCACGCAGTCAGAACCGACCCGGCCCGCCATAACCCTCACTCCTCCCCCCACCTCCACCTGTCCTCGTTACCTGGCCGCCCCGCTCCTCTCATGCATCCTCCGCTCGGCCGGGTTTTTTTCCCGCGCTAGCATGAATAAACAGTTAGCTACAAACGAGCTGTCAGACGAGAAGAAAAAATTACCCACAATTCTGTGATTCATCTGTCAGTGTTGCTCCTCAGAGTTTGTTCTGGGCTTAGTCAGACAGACAGGTACACAGACGCCCGGCCAAAAACACGCCACACGCACACACCGGCGCTGCAGGAGGAGCCCCGCCCCCCCCTGTTTGATCGCCTAATCCTGTAATTAGCTGGATGTGAACGCCGTCGGGGGGAACGCTTGATTGCAATCACAATAGTGGACCCGCTGTGCTGCGGCCGCATACCAACACGCTGATGCCAGCCGAGGCCGCTCCCCTCGGCTTTGTTTGGCCGCCATGTTTAGACGCAGCAGGGCGTGGGGGTCCTTTCCCCTCCGTGGTCGCTGTTAAATATATCAGAGACCCTCTGAGTGATGCGGTGGGTGTCGTGGCTGACCGCCGCTTCCTCTCCTGCTACTGACAAACGCGCATGGCGTGGTTTTTTGTGCGTCGGGTGCCTTTTTCAGACATCACGGCGTGTCGCCTGGTGACGACGCAGCAATAAACTCGAGCAAATTCGTGTGAAATGGAATATTTTTTGTAGTCTTGTGTGGCGCAGCTGGTCGTGTGGGTGATCAGCAAAGTGGAGCAGTGTGAAGGGAGGAAGAGGAGGAGGAGGAAGAGGAGGAGGAGGAGGAGGATTATGCGTAGGTGAGAATATCAACCTCCCAACCACATTTATTTTTAGAGCCTCTTCAGATTAAACTGAAAAAAAAAAAGGCTTTTTTTTAAAGTCTAAGTGAGACGTGGACCTCGGTGTCAGGAGATCCAGAATGAACGTAGAGATGAATCTTAAACGTGTCTGGATTCCAACAAAGAGCAGAGGTAGCCTCGAGTTCTTCTACTACTACTGTCCTTTTCACACAGGTCAGTTCAACATCTGGGTCCTGGATGTGGTACCACATCAGGTGGTCCATATGTGCCGTCACTAGAAGGTCTGCTGGGTCTCCTAGAACATTCTCAGCAGTGTGGCTGAGGGACCAGGAAACAGGAGAAGCAGAAGGGTGGAGCAGTGACTCCTGAATGAAGCAGAAGGGTGGAGCAGTGACTCCTGAATGAAGCAGAAGGGTGGAGCAGTGACTCCTGAATGATCTGGCCGGTTTCAAAGAGCTGCAGGTGGAGACTCAGAACTTGAAGCATCTTCTGTTCCAGGTGTTTCATTACGTCACACTTCCACCCAGCAGGTCTTGTTCTTAGAACGGTAGCAGATGGTGAGCCACTTCAAGGGGTCCGAGAGCTCCAACCTTCCCCTACACCCCCCCCACCCACCTCCACCCCCGAGCGTCAAACCAAACCTCCCATTCCTTCACAGGAAGTTGTGGCGTCGCGCCGTCAAGCTACTACGAGCTCATTTGACTCAAAGGTGTCTGGAGAAGATCAGTCCATGCAGGAGATATTTATTACTTTTTAGATAAAGTAAAACTTTCCAAAAAAAAGCTTAACTTACGTGTTTTCGCTTTATTCCTCGAAACGCCTCACATTCATTGGACAGTTCTTCTATCGGCGTTAAAAACCTTCTTCATAAACGCAGTAACCTTCGCTTTTATCCGAGTGAAATTCATATTTAGCAGTAGAGACATTTGTGATCGTCATATTGGATACTTATCCTCTGTTGGTTTTATTAATTCTTCTGCAGCAGAACCTAAACAGTTGAAGGAGCTGTTTGAACTCCCACGCCTGTCTTTCATATGTATCCAGGGGATATTTAGCTTAGCTTAGCTTAGACTAGCATGACAAGTGGAAACGGCCTGGTTCCGTCCGGAAGAAACACAGAGAAACCCCGTTTACCCAGGGCTGGTGGGCCTACATCCAACCCCAGGGTTCAGTAGTAGTAGGCAAACAGACACGAGGTAGTAACAGAGGTGAATTGGAGATCTGGAGGTGGCCTGCCAGGTGGTTTCTTTTTACAAAAAATACTGCGGAAGTAACTTAAAGTTTAATTTGAGGGGTTCAATCAGAGGGGGACGGCCGAAGACAAAAAGTCTAAACGGACGAGTGGACGCTTGAATGTGGAGCGAGAGAGAGAGAGAGAGAGAGAGAGAGAGAGAGAGAGAGAGAGAGAGAGAGAGAGAGAGGGAGTTGAGCTTTAGAGAAATTAAACTAATATCACTTTCCTCCTGTAGTGGTTGATATTTCATTTACCAGCAGGGACTGAGGTTCTGCGACCCCATCCCCCCCCACAATCATCCTACCACCACCTCCTCCACCTCTATATCTGTCGGTGGCTGGCTCCGCCGCTCCCCTGCAGGTGATAACAGATTAAACCTATTCCATTTCATGCCTCAGGCTCCCAAATACAATCCATGTGGGGCTCCTCCAGGCCCCGCGGCTCCTCTACCCCCCCTCCCCCCTTTCAGGCCCCCCACCCTGGGTAAAGAGCTGGCAGAAGGCCGCCCCAGTCCACTGGGCTAAGCCGCCGAGATGGAGGCCTGCGAGATTGCAGGCCATCTGAGGAAATGACTATGTGTGTGTGTGTGTGTGTGTGTGTGTGTGTGTGTGTGTGTGTGTGTGTGTGTGTATAATAGGGTTATGTCAGCTTAGATGGTCGGTCTGCTGTATTTAACACCGTACTGCCGTCTCTTTTTCACTTATTAAAGTCTAAGAAAGTATCTCCAGAGCATAATTGCGACAGACTCTCACCTGGACGCTCCAGCCACAATAAACAAGTCGATCCTCCTCCTCCTCCTCCTCCTCCACCTCCTCTGCCGTGTGTCCGTGTCTTATTCTTAGGAAATATTCACAGGATGCCTCTGAGCTGCTTCGCCGCCTGCATTCCTGCACTCCAACCAGGAACGGTGTCAGAGGAGGAAATGAGAGAAATCGAACCCGCCGTGCTTCCTCAAACGCAGCTTCCTGGACTCCGGAAATGGAAAGACCCCCCGTCGTTTAAACGTAGCCCTGACTGACCGGACCTCTCTGCGTCTCTGAGGCCTCTTTGGCCCGCCAGAACGTTTGGACCCACATCAAAGTCTCACCCCTTTAAGAGGAAACACATTAGGACAAAAAAGCCCGACGCTGTTCGTCTCTCTCAAATCTCCCTCCTTCCCTGCAGATGCTGGGAGGAAGACTCTTCTATCTCCTGCCTCATCTGCTCCGCTCACGTCGTGGATGTAATTTGTCTTGATGTAGGTGTTGATAGCGGCCACAGATAAGACTTGAAACAGCTGACCCGCCGCCGAGCCGTCACTCAGGTTCATTAGACAGGAGGAGGCGAGGGCAGATGTTTTAATGACAGGAAAGCCGCTGACGCTGAAAACTTACACACTTGGGCTTTTAACGTCAAAATGACTATTTATAGTAAACTCAAAACAATCATATCCTGCCCTGGAGACCATATCTTATGTTTATAATAACCGGCCCACACACCACAGATACTACAAATCCCAGAATGCACTATGATAGCCGGCACGTCATTTTAAGATCGTAGAGGTTTCGTTTCTCCAGCTCGTCTATCTGCTCCTGGATAAACGCTGGATCAGCGTTTATGTGACGTTTAACGAGGAGCCAGCGCCACGTACAGGAGCTCCGGACCCTCCCAGCAGAGGACCAGATCACCCAGCATGCAACAGTGAAGATAAATGTTTGTTTTTATTCCTCATTCTGCTGATCTGCTCAAAATGTCACATTGGAGGATGACGCCTCTTTAGCTTTAGCACAACTCCGGCTAACAGTTTTATGAAAGGAAGTATGCAGGGTCTCAGGGAGGGGTCTTCATCGGGGCGCCGTTTCCAGATCTCTGTGTAGAAAGGACTTAAGTCAGCGACGTTACGCCAAAAAACCCTCCTCATGGATTTTAACAATTTTATTTTAATACACGTTTTATCTCTTTAATGTCTCCAGCAAGAACCCGGAAACTGTGGGAAAAGATTTCTTCACATATTGAATGACTTTGGTTGATTTATTAACAACTTAGACAGTTTGTGGTAAAGCATGTTTAAAAAAAAAAAGAAAAAAAAAATCCGACTTTATTTCGGATTTTTTATGTAGTTATAGATTTAATTAGTTACACTTTTATACTTTACTATAAAATTATCCTTAAGCTCTGACCTACTTTAATAGAAAAGGACATTAAAAATAGCCATTTTTTAACGCCTCCTCCTCAGTGGCCACTCTTTGACCCCTGGTGTCCCCCAGGGCTCCGTCCTTGGCCCCTTTACTCTTTAGCTCATACATGCTAACACTGCGTCGTACAGTGTTTAAAAACCGGTTGAGTTAAGCCGCTCACACTTTTCAGTAAGAAACAGCGAATGAAAATGTGCTCAAACAAACAGTTGAGCAGAACTTTGAAGGGTTCTGAACCAAAAGGAGAGAATTTTCTAAAAACCGCCGACTCAGCACTTTAACTCAGAGAACTGTCGACGTACTTTGTTATAAATTGTCAAACCTCTTCACCCTCTTCATCCTGCGTTTTTCAGGCGGCGGCGGTCGGAACAGAATCAGAACACGTTGAACTTTTTCTACTTTGTATTACCACTTCTCCTCGTTCTCCTTCTTTTTTTTTTCTCCCCAAAGAGTCAAACAATCGCGGTTTTTAGTAAACCTTCTCAACGGCGGTGTAAGAAATTCTTCCAGTGACCCCTTAAGCGCCCGAGATTACCTCGTAAATGAGAAATGGCGATTAAGGCCGTATTTACAACCTACTTAGCTCCAATAGGAGAATCAGCATCCCAGAAGAAGAAAAACATGAAAAGTAAAGATTTATTACCTTCTCAGGCAGGATCATCTGTGATTAAAACATAAATTCCCATTTTCAGACCAGGATATCCGAGAAAATGTGTTTTTTTTTCCTGTTTTCGGACGGAAAGTTATGGTGGAATTGCGATTGCAGCGTCCCACGCGGGGATATCTCCGTTTGTTGTGTGCGAGCACGCGGCGAGGAGACACACAGCGGGCGGTGGGAGGAGTGAGTTCTCGCCGAAAGCTTAGCGAAACTCCTCAAACGCACAGAAGCCACCTCTGAGAGGCTGGGCGTTGATGTGTAACTGCAGAAACCGATGCATAACGGAGCGTGGAGGAAAAAAAACAGCGACAACGACAACGACAACAAAAAAGAAGAAGAAGAAGAAAAAAAAAGATTGAGGAAGAAATCAGGAAATAGAGATGTGTGTATTTTTACTGTATCTCAGCTCTGCACATTGGAGCGAGTGATTCCTCTCATGTATCGCTCGCACTAAGAAGAGCTGGCTGATGATAAACAGGATTAGCGGATTATTAGAGGGGCTGAGGTGTGTGTGTGTGTGTGTGTGTGTGTGTGTGTGTGTGTGTGTGTGTTGTTTCTCTCTCTTTTCCCCGGTCACACCCACACTCAACTTCTCTCGCTATCAATGCGTTTGACAATCCTCGAAATAGCCGTCCAATGGGTGCTGACCTGGTTCCGCATCAATCCCACACATCTGGTCACGCTTCTGTTAGCTCATACGTTTTCACGTCCTTAGCATCTGTGTCGCTAACTCGCCGCTGTAGCGGGGGGAGGGGGGGGGGGATCTCGCTGCGGACGCACTCAAAGTGCCGTAAGAGAGATGATTAAGTCATTATGCGCCCCTTCTGCTCTGATGCCTGCGATGAGTCGGCTACCGCCGGAATTTGCATGAAGAAGAAAAAGGCGGGGGGGGGGGGTTCTGTTCATTATCAGGTAATGGAGGGCGATGAAAGGGAGAGCGCGAGCGAGTCGATGGAGATTCGACTGCATATTTAAAGGGAGAATGAGGAGGCCGGAGGGAGGCAGGTAGCAGCTCCGACAGGCGGGCCTGAAATCAAAACGCCACCTGTTAGCGGGAGTGTGTCTCACACGGGTGGGGGCGGGTTCTTCCTGTGAGCTCCACAGGAAGTGGAGTTCCAACAGGAGGCCAGCAGTTCGTTCTCTTACCGTCCCGTCAGTCAGGCTCTCTTCACATGACGATGTTCCTGAGAGGATCAGCCGTGGCGTCAGCCGACCACATCTATCGGACATTGTGGCGGGACACGCCTTCATCGTTGGCCGTCAACTTCCTGTCTTCAGATTTGGTCCTGTCCTCTCATCTGGTTCTGTCATGCCGCAGGTATGCACGCCTTCTGCCTCACCATCTCCGCTCAGTCTTCACAGATTCACCAACTTCATCATTCGTCATTCATCGGTCTCAGCAGAGTCATCGGCCGCCACCACCATCATCCAGCCTTTGATGGGGGGGGGGGGGGGGGGGGGGGGGTCGTACCCGCTGCTGCTGCTCAGGACAGATTCCCTTCAGTCACAATCTCCCTGAAGAGTCTGAGCACCGAAGACTTTCTGACGGACCAATTATCACGTAAACTTTAACGGACATTTTTAAGACTCCAAAGGACCGAAGCTCTGAGGGTCTCGTCTTTCCAGGTTTCTCCTCGTCTTTTCATTCTCAGTCCGGGAGGCGGAGACCTCCCTTGATTTAAGAGTAGGCCTCAAATTGCCCTGTTTGATCCATCTTCAAGACGGGCTAGGCTAGCTGTGGCGCTAAAGGCTTGGATTGCTCGGGGATTTCCCAAGATGCACCAAGCATCTCCATCCTCCTCTCCCTCTCTTAGCCTACAGACTCATGTCGCTCTATTCTAGTAGCCCTACGGACTGGGTCACTATAAGACACTGTAGTCGCAGCGGAACCCTCCGGAACGATCTTTCATCCTGAGGTAATCGGTTCTGTGCCACTGAGTGACTTCCTGACATGACTGTACTCATGCTGCTCAGACTATAAGACGAGGCATGGCGTTGCCTTAATCTGTACGTCTGTTGACATTATTTGGAGAGGCTCATTTCCCATCTGTTTTAAAGCACCTGGAAGTTGCTCTAATTCCTCCCAGAGCCCAACTTTTCATGTGTTTCCAGTATATGAATGTCACTCAGATGCCAGTAAGACTGGGCAAAGTTCCCGGATGTTCTGCTTTGAAGTTTTCTCTGATCTTTGAAAAATGTGAAGTTCGGACCGAGAGTTGAAACTGAAGACGCGTCATCTATTCAGCCTACCGTTAGCATGCTAGCATGTTCCATCAAAGAGCGTGTCCCGACTTTTCTTCTTAGCCCTGTCACTCAAAAATCGTACAACTGTATAGGGGAGGCGTTGGGGTATAGGGGAGGTGTCGGGGTATAAGGGAGGCGTCGGGGTATAGGGGAGGCGTCGGGGTATAAGGGAGGCGTTGGGGTATAAGGGAGGCGTCGGGGTATAAGGGAGGCGTTGGGGTATAGGGGAGGCGTCGGGGTATAGGGGAGGCGTCGGGGTATAGGGGAGGCGTCGGGGTATAAGGGAGGCGTCGGGGTATAGGGGAGGCGTCGGGGTATAAGGGAGGCGTCGGGGTATAGGGGAGGCGTCGGGGTATAAGGGAGGCGTCGGGGTATAAGGGAGGCGTCGGGGTATAAGGGAGGCGTCGGGGTATAGGGGAGGCGTCGGGGTATAGGGGAGGCGTCGGGGTATAGGGGAGGCGACAGGTTGTGGATTGATCCGTTACTGATGAAAAGGATCAACGTGAAATATGTTTTAATTTATAGTGATTGATCTTTTCTTCATCACAATCACAATCAGACACATTATTATAACATAGTGGAATTATTTCTCTGCATTCGACTCATCTCTGGGGGGGCAGTGGGCGGAGCCTTCGAAGCGCCCGGGGAACTGGGGTTTGACCGGCCAGGAAACGGTTTCTAATTTTAATGCCGATATTAGAAGAGAACTCGCCACAGAGCGCTGCATCTGACAGGAAGCATTATGGGTAACGCGGTTCGAATCTCTGATGCTCAAACCTGGGAGACGCAGATAATTAATTACAATCAACGGCAGACAATGATTTATATAAATATATGGACTGAGTTAAAGTCTGTAGAAAAGTGAGAGTCAGACTGTGAACTAAATAACCACCCAGATGCATTATGGGTAGAGATATATTGACAGTCCACAGAATGTAGACAAACACACACTCCTACACGAGAAACCAGACTTTCAGTTGGTGGTCTTTCCTGTCAGAGCAGCACAGGTGTGTGTGGTCTTTAAGGTAATCAGACCACAAACTGACAACCGTGTGTGTGTGTGTGTGTGTGTGTGTGTGTGTGTGTGTGCTTTCAGAAGCTAGGAACTTTAATTCTCATCCCTGAGTGTGTGACAACCTTTCAAAAGTCACGAGTGAACTACAGTCGCACGTTCGCCGATATCTACCCCCCCCCCACCCCCACCCCCACGCAAACACCCCCAGTCCCCTCGCCTCTCGCTGCATCCTGTTCACAAACACCTCAAGAGAAGTTATTTTGTGCTGGTGGCGCTCAGCTGCACAAAGGAAGAATTAGGGAACTTATTTGTGTCGTAGCTGCTCTTACTTCTACAAAGGGGGAATTAGGAAGTTATTTGTGTGGCTCATGTTCACTTTTTTAAGAGCGCGCCATCAGTGGAGCTGTTTATCTGGGTCGGTACAAAAGCCCGGATTAGGGCCCTGTCTTTGAGGCCCGCGCCGTAATCCCTTTATGGATGTCACCTGTCAACTCCCTCTAATCACCCCTCCAACTTTCTCCTCACCTCGCCTTCGCCTTCGCCGCTTTTTTCGTCCCCCCCCTCGCTATCTCCTCATCGCAACTGCCCTTTTTTTTTTCCTCGCTCGTTCCCTCCTCCACCCCCCAGGAACGGAGAGGAGGAGGATGGAGAGAGTGGAAGAGCGAGGGATGGGAGCGGGTTTTAGAGAAGTGGCGCTATCACGCACAGGGGGAACTTTGGCACCGAGCCTAATACCGCCCGCGGGCCGACACTCTACCTACGCCGACCCCGCCTTTCCCCCCCCCCCTCCCCGCCTTTTCACGGCTTCCTCCATCTCCTCTCGTACCTCTTCATTTTTTTTTTTAACCTTTGTGGCGCTCACTCACGTCCGGCCGATCCCCCCGGCGTCCTCATCCGTGACGCCCGCCGCTCGCGTCCATCACCCCGTCCATCCATCAACCCCGTCCTATCTGCCCATCCATCTCCACCCATCTCCTCTCGGCTCGCATGTTTAATGTGATGTATTTATCCTGCGTGTAATGCAAGCCGCAGCTGGCCATTAGTCAATTATGAAATTTAATCGTAACAATTATGAGAATCCATAACGATTAACGCAGCATTTCCTCTTTCCTTCACCCCCTGATGATTCGGCGGTGGGGGCCGCCAATGCCGACTTCCTTATCTCTGTCTCGCTCTCCCCGCCTTTTATTCCTCTCCTTTAATGAGGCAAACTTTCTCAGCGCTCACGCCAGAAAACCTGCGCCTCTTTAAGCCCGCTAATCAAAGTCGGAGTAAAAGTGTGCTTTAAAGAAGCAAAGACAAAAAAGAAGAAGAAAAAAAAGTGGATCTCATTAGGCGTCGTCTGGCCTCCATCACGTTAAGCCTCCTCGCCGTCTTTCTGTTTCTGGGCAGTAGAGCGCCGCGGTAGCGGCGGCGAGGCCGGGGACTGAGGAATCTGATAGGGATAAACCAATTTGCCGTCCACACAAACATCCCAGCAGGCTTACGCCCCCGCCCCGGCCCCCGCCCCGGCCCCCGCCCCGGCTCCCACTGCTCATTTAAGATGGCGGTCGGAGGGGCCAGCAATTAAGTTTTAATTAGGTGGGGTAATTATTGCCGGGCAGGAAGTATCAGACGCCAGGCTGATTGTTCTCTGGCCCGAGGAGGAGGGGATGTGAGCTAATGGAGGGGGTGGGAGTGAGGAGTGGGAGATCTTTACACCCACGATCTCCCCCCCCCCCTCCATCATAACTCACTCCCACCGCCCGCGACCTTCAGGACGGACAGAGTGAAAGTTTGAGTCCCTCGTCCTCCTTCCTGTCCCGTCCTAATTTGCTCATAACGCCGCCCCCCCCACCAGAAAAAAAAAAGGGATAGGACTACTTCCTGGTGAGAAGAATAACAAATACGGCAGGAGGCGTGAAGACCCCCATGGAGACACACGATCAGGATTTTCATAACAGAAACGCAACCGCAGCGGTGGTCTGTGGCTTTGACCACATCCCATCTGCCACAGGAGGATGTGTCAGGTGACGAGAACAGAACCAATCAGAAGACTCTTGGGGCCGATAAAGTCTAAACAATGATTTTGATTTGATTTTATTTTTTTCCATGTCATCAATTCTGTTTTTTTATTTTAGTGAGTATTTTGGACCAAAAGTCGTCTGCTGGGGTTCAAAGAGAGTCTAGGCCACGCCCCTCTGCAGGTGAAATATTGTCTTGGGTCTCCACCGATGATGAAGGCTTGAGTTTATTTGTTTTAAGGAGGAAGACTTATTGTGAGTTTCAGGTTATCTTTGGTTGTTTTAACGGCGGCGCGGTGAATAAATGTGAATAATAATATTCACCAAATCAAAGGATGTTTTTTTGTTTCAATCTGGGGTTCACTTCCTGTTTCCTTTTGTTTCTAGTTTCTGTAAACTGTGATATCTACTGACATGTTGAGCTGCATGATTTATGACATCATTAGACAAATACTCACTCACTAAAAACAAAAACACAAAACTTTCATGTGAGAATAATCAAAAATGAATGTGTTTCAGAGTTAATGTGATTTTTGTCTTATTAATCCAGAAAAAAAGCCGTTTAGACTAACAAAGGGAAAAGTTGAAACTAGCTACCTAGCTGGCTAGCTCATGCTAGCTAGTTAGCCAGTTAGCTCGTTGAGGCTCTGACTGTTATTCAATGACTGAACTGTTTTATAATCGGAGGTTTAAGGGTTGTTGTAATTGCAAAATCTCCACTATGGTCCAATTTTGAAGCGACGGCAATTAAAAAGTCGTGGATAATATATGGAATCGTCATTTGGCCGCATGTCTCTCGTGAGAACGCGACATCTCAAAAACTAAACTAACTAAACTAAACTTTCATGGATCATTCTCAAACTTAACACTTAAATTGTTTATCAGATTTTATACATGTTTTAATCTAATAGTTTATATTTTACTCACTTTTGGGAGACTTTTTTTTTTTTTTAATTAAAAATACTGTGGAAATATCTTCAAATTTAATTTAATCTAATCCAAAATTTGGTGCGTATAAGTCCATTAAAGGAGATGTATCTCGTTTATGTCATATTTTACTCTAAATGTTCACATTTCACTCACTAGGAGGAGCTGTTTCACGAAAAAAATACTGTTTTCCAGACATAACTCAAAAACCAATTCATGGATCATTTTCAAACTTTATACCTCCATAGACTTTAGTGCGAGGAAGAACTGGATTGATTTTTGGAAAAGTGGGATATATATTTCTGACACTAGGGGGAGCTTTATTGAGAATTTCTTATTTTTGCCATATTTTCACAACCGTTGATCCCATTTAAGTCCAAATTTGGTTACAAATACTGGAGGGGAAATACCTTGTTTATATCATATTTTACCCATATTTTCATCTAATTGTACATATTTCACTTTTCTTACAAAAAAAAATACTGTGGAAATATTTTTTTACATTTAATTTAAGCGCTTCAATGAAGGGATCGCTTGTACCGCGCAGGGGATTGGAGACTTTTGGGGATATACATATATATACGTATATGTATGTATTTATATGTATATATATATATACGTATATGTATATATTTATTTTTTCTAAAAAAGAGAAAAACCCCCGCGCACCCTCTCTTATCAGCAGACACCACCGACATCCCCACACAGGCGCACACATCCACGCCAGCCGACCATCAATGATGTCACCGGGCTAATCTGGTCGCGCCTCGGAACCCAATTAAAAAACCACAGAGAAGTGCGGCTGCCAACATCAGGAATCTAATCACATTCCAGGAAAAGGCGCGTAATTTCCCCGGCTTTCTGCCGGGGTCGAGATAGAGACGGGGAGCAGAGGCGGCGGGGACGGCGCCGCTCATCACACCCGGCCCCCCCGGGGCGGGCCTGAGGGCCGCTGGGGTTGGGCCGGGCTGTATCTGTGGCGGCCAAGGGAAGGATTGAGGCTCAGAACTGTTGCCATGGTGAAATGAACGATGAACAAACAACAACGAAGCATTAATCCATATCAGAACCCCCCCCCCAGCCCCCCTCACCCTCCACAGGCAAAACAATAGCTACAGAAGCCGGGACAATAAATCTACAGGGACCGGCCCGCCTTGTTCTGGTTGTAAGTGGTG
>VRLP01005753.1:27500-30000 GCA_009660295.1 Lophius piscatorius
CAAACCACTGGGTTAAACTACGAACGTCTCCTGTCACATTTTTTGGAGCTGAACATTTTCTGATGGCTTTTACAGAAAGCTGTAAGATTGTTCTGGTCTGGGTCCGAGTCTGAAACGTGAACAAACCCGAGGTTTTAAACAGAACCTCTGACAAAGAGGCCCAAAAAGACCCAATGAGGTTTTTCCCAGCCTCCTCTGTCCTCTCATCCGTCTCGTCATACTCTGACTCCCTGGACTGGTTTGCATGTGTCCTCTTGTCCTGATCTCGACTGTCTTGTTCTGTAGAAGCGGGTCACGTCAGGAGTTCTGCGGTATCTGTTTGCTCTGGCGGCCGACCGCTGCAGTGACTGACGTGTCTGTAGTTGAGTAGTAAGAGAGATCCACTCTCCTTTGTTGCCGGGATGTCGAGGGTAAAAAATCAGGCAGGCGGCCAAGCGACAATCCCCGCACCTCCTAACGAGAGAGAGAGAGCGAGAGAGCGAGAGAGAGAGAGAGAGAGAGGACAGCCAGAGGGCGTGCGGAACATTCACACAGCATAACCATGAAGCTCATGTACAAGAAGTGACAATGTCAAAATATGGACAGCTTTTCTTTTTTTCTGTGTCGCTGTAGTTCCTCTGAGCGTTTGGGGGAATGAAGAAATAACAGCGGCGGTTAATTCCCCGCTGAAAGGTGCGACACGTTGAAATGTAATGACTCGGCTTGCTGAACTGAAACCGAACAGCGCTTTAAAGCGGCGGCGGCGTCGTGGATGGGAGCCGAGAGAGAAAAGGAGCAGGGAGGCAAAGGTTTCTTATCCGACTGAAGACGGAGCCTCTTCTTTCATCAGAACCTTTATTGAGTAATATAGACTGTTCCAACATCACAAAGGCTCGTTCGGCGCCCTCTCGGCCCGAAAAGGCTGCCGCCGATTCAAGCCCCGCCTCTTTTTTCTTTCCCACACACTCCAAAACAATTTCCTTATTTCCCTACTTCTATCTCCGCGCTCCGTTTTCCCCGCTATTCATCTATTCCCCTTGCATCTTTTTTTCCGGAGCCATCTTTTCACGGCCCCTTCATTGACAGTCTCCCTCTCCGCCGTTTCCCCCGGTCACCGGGGAGCTCATTCTTAGTTGCACAAAAAACGTCCGTCACGGATTGCCTTCCTCCCGTTCGCCTGTGAATTAGCCGTGTGATTACACTGAGCCGCTGCGGTAAAGCCCGCGGTTGGATTAGCGGGCTGCGTGGGCTCAGGGCCTCTGATTGGAGAAGCCCAGCAGGCTACAGATTGACCGACCGACAGACGGGCGGACAGCCGAAGGCGCTAGCGGGGCTAACTAGCCGCAGAGGAGGGAGCAGGCGAGATCTGCGAGGCGCGTATGCAGTTGTCGCTTTGGCACATCACAGTGATACGGGCTGCGGGGAAAGGCCAGCCAGATAGAACCAGCGCCAGAAAGCTGCGGCGAGGAAAACTGTTTGGGCTCTGAGATGTTATTTCTGGGTTTCGGATGAATGAGGCCGGCGCCGGGGGGGCGGGGGGGGCTGAAATGAAGTCAAGCGGAACTAGATTCTTCTGAGCCGTGAAGTTTGTCTGATAAGTCTGTCCTTCTTTGCGTCCCGTCAGGTTTAAACGTCGGTGAGTGACGAGGCAGTTTTGTGTCGTGGGAATGAAGGAGTGAGGTCCAAATGAATGACTCAGCATCTTCTCATGAAAGTGCGTCTTGATGCTGAAGTGTGAGGAAGACGACTTCCTGCTTGTTTGGCAAATTTTATCTTCAAGAAAACCATACGCACTTGTTGGGGCAGGTTCTTCTGTGGATGCTAGCTGGCTAACATGCTAGCAGGCTAGCAGGCTAACATGTCTGAAGACTATACACAAGAAGATATATTCACTAGGATTCAGCTAATTATACCTAGCGATACGGACAAAATCCAATATTACATTATTTTTGACTAAATACCTTGATGACCTTGTGGGCGGGGACGACAATCTAATTTCAGTGGGGGGGGCACAAAGAAGAGTAATGTCTTTTAGCATGAACGTTTTTCCTGCTAACATGTGTGGATGGATGGATGGATGGTTGGTTGGATGGATGGTTGGTTGGATGGTTGGTTGGATGGATGGTTGGTTGGATGGATGGTTGGTTGGATGGATGGTTGGATGGTTGGTTGGATGGATGGTTGGATGGATGTTTGGTTGGATGGTTGGTTGGATGGATGGTTGGTTGGTTGATTGGATGGTTGGATGGTTAGTTGGTTGGATGGATGGATGGTTGGTTGGTTGGTTGGATGGTTGGTTGGTTGGATGGATGGTTGGTTGGTCGGTCGGATGGTCGGATGGATGGATGGTTGGTTGTATGGATGGATGGATGATGGTTGATTGGATGGTTGGTTGGTTGGATGGTTGGTTGGTTCGTTGGTTGGATGGATGGTTGGTTGGATGGATGGTTGGTTGGTTGGTTGGTTGGATGGATGGTTGGATGGATGGTTGGATGGTTGGTTGGGTTAAGCCGTTAAGAAG
>VRLP01005754.1:0-33908 GCA_009660295.1 Lophius piscatorius
GACATCGAGCAGGTCCACAGCAGCAGATGCAATCACCAACCATGTGACCTTACAGGGCGAGAAAACACAAAGACTCCAGGGAAGAAGTCAAGTTAGTAACATGAATTAATCCAGTAACATGCATTAATCCAGTAACATGCATTAATCCAGTAACATGCATTAAAGTGAGAGGGATGTATAAAGAGGGACAGTGAGAGAGAAAGAGAGAAAAGCTCAGTGCATCAGCTGATATCCCCTAACAGTCTAAACCTATAGCAGCATAGCTAAGAGCTAGCTTATGCAAGCCTTAATTATAAACTTTATCGTAAAGGAAAGTTTTAAGCCTACTTTTAAATGTAGAGAGGGTCTCTGCCCCCCGAACCAAGATTGGAAGATGGTTCCACAGGAGAGGAGCCTGATAGCTGAAAGCTCTGGCTCCCATTCTACTTCTGGAGACTCTAGGGACTACCAGTAACCCTGCATGCTGGGAGCGCAGAGTTCTGATTGGACAATATGGAACTATGAGCTCCTTCAGATACGTTGGTGCCTGACCGTTAAGGGCTTTGTAAGTGAGCAGAAGGATTTTGAATTCGATTCTAGATTTTACCAGGAGCCAATGAAGGGAAGCTAATACAGGAGAGATATGTTCTCTTAACCTGGTTCTGGTCAGCACACGTGCAGCAGCGTTCTGGATCAGCTGGAGGGGCTTTAGAGACTTATATGGACTACCTGCTAGTAGGGCATTACAGTAATCCAGTCTGGAAGTAATAAATGCATGAACTTACTTTTCTGCATGTTTTTGCGACAGAATGTGTCGTATTTTAGAAATATTATGCAGATGAAAAAAGGTCCCAGACAGGTCCTGGTTGAGAAATTATGGCCAGAAAGCTTTTGGAGATAAAGCTCCCCTATAGTGTGGGAACCAACAGACAACAAACATCAACCAGTCACCCACTTTTCCCATAATCAAACCAATTCTTCCTCGTCTATGTCGGTAAAAAGTTTGAAAATTATGTATGAAACAATATTTCAGATATTGCAAAGGATCTGTGGACGCAGTGGCGGACGCAGCGGCGAATTGACCAAATTCGGACCCAGCGGCGTAGATGATGGTTGCATGATATCACCTACTTGCACTTATCCACTTATCCACAACCTGCAGGAGAGCCTGTGCTACCTGGAGTTTGTGTCAGACAGAGAGATGTAATTAGTACCACGATCCTCAAACAGGTGCATTCTAATGTTTTGGGATTAGAGGCTCCAAAGATCATATTGTGTTTGCTTCCAACTGTTCTTTAAAACGAGTTCTAGTTCTGCGGGTATTTGGTCACAAACCAAAATATTGTTGGCCCCGTTGATGGTGCAAGAAGCAAAGTCAGGATCACCAAGGGTATCAAACTTCATCCTGAGGGGAACATTTGGTCAATTTTGTCCACAATCATGGACAAAATGGGACGACTGTGGCCCATATGATGGAGCGGTCGTCCTCAGATCAGAGGATCAGCTCCAGAGTCTACGTGTTGGAAGGTCTGTGAGCAAAACCCAGAGCAAAACTCAAGGTTGGGTCAAATGCACAAAAATTATTTCACGTCTTTGTCCTGTATCTTTGAAAAAGTGATAATAAAGTGCCAACACTAACATTAGTCATACTGTAAAAAAAAAATTCTGATTTACCTCACAACAAATGAGAAGGTTTTTGACATTGTCCACTTAATGAGAAAAAAAAAGAAATCCAAAAAGGAAACAAGATTATTTGGAGACCAAGCAAAAACCAAGAAGCCGAAGCATACAAATTAAGAATATTGACTTCAATGAGGTTCCATGAAATTTCATTAGACTAGTTATAAGCAAAATGTTTTTTAAATTAAATGAACTCATGAGAGAAAAAGATTTCAACCAAACGGATATGCATAACTCATGTTGAACTGTAAATAAAGGAATAATATAAATAAAACAAGCCTATTAGTGAGCTTTTATTTGTGTGAAGAGTATTCCCTCCAAACACTCACAAATCTGCCAACAATTTGGATCCCTGTTCATGCGTAACACCTCTTTTTAGATTATTTCAACGTGAAAACAGATAAATACAGCTTGGATCCGTCCAGAACTTTTGTTGTAGGGAAAACAGCTGTACCAGAGTCATCATTTTTTTTATGCTGCCAAAAATTCAACCAGCTACCCCCATTGCCAGTGTCAACCTCTGCTTAAGCTTTTATGCAAAACTGTGTATAACTTTTTTGAGCTCAGTTAAAGAAGTTAATACTTTGGAACCACACCGTCATCTGGATCTAGTCCAAAATTCATCGGTTTCTTCTTCCATGATCAAACGGTCAAAAAAGGTTTAACCTGTTATGTTAAAAAAAAGTGGAATATAGTGGACTTTATAAAGGTAATGGGCTCTTCATCAATACCATAATAATCCAACCCTTATATCAAGTTTTATTAAAATTTCTTGTGTAGTTTTAATAGATGGAAATGATGAAAAAAAAAGAAAAGCCTTATGTATCCTGGATATCTGAATACACTCCAGAAATGGACTGGTTCCTGCCACATGTCTTACCTCCCATCCTGTGTCTGTCTGTCAAGTCGGGGTTTTTTTTAGAATACTGCTGACAATCAACTGAATAAACCAAAACCAACTACTTATCCTCTCTAGCTGAGGAAATCAACACTTAATAAGTAACGTCCATTCATTTTTCTGCTTAGGATGCAATGCTGACTCCTGGTGGGCTGCAGCGCCCCCCAAACGTGATATTTAATTAGATCACAAGTTAAACCCTTTATTATGTCTTTGTTCTGATCTCATAACGTTGATCCTAGTTTCTTGCCTCGTGTCGTGGTGATGAGATGATCTGTCAGGTTGCTGTTTCGTGTTGTCAGCAGGCTGTCAGAGCTGCAAACATTAACAGCATCAATCACTTATTAATAACATACAGCAATATGAAAAACAGAAACATATCCCGGTGGTCAAGCAAAAGATGGTGCTTTAAGATGAATTGCAGTACCAGTTAAAGGTTTGGACACCATCTCCTGTGACCCACCGCTGAATGTCTTATACTATCACCACATCTGCAGAGAGGAACCTTTAATGAAAGTTAAAGAGAAGGTCTTGATGATGGTAGAAATCTGTCAAGAAACTTTTCACATGGCAACCTGCAATGTGAACTGGTCCTAAAGGTCCTCGGATCAATCTCAGCAGCAGTTTCCATACGTCATCTCTCCAGGAAATTCTCTGCTGTCCTCTAGTGGTATGTGGTATGTATTACAATATCTAGATTTAAATTTGTTAAAATTTTATTTAAATTTAAGTACCAGTTTCAGACTGTAAATATACTCAACAGCAACAAGTAATGCAAAATCTTGTTCTAACCTCGGCTAATGCTGTCCGTCGGATTTTATGTCAGTTTTTATTTCAATACATTAGCTAAAAGAAAAAGTATCTGTCAAGAATATAACTACTCTATACAAGAAATATTTTCTGGTTCAGTTTCGATTATTAAGTTTGCAGAAGAAAAAACGTCATGAAGGTAGTTTTATAATTATTCATTTATTTTGCAGCAAATTATTGTTGTATCAGTTTGACGTGAGGCTAAAAAAGCTCTAAATAACTAATATGCAACAACAAGTAATATAATATCTAACTATATATGAGAAATACTAACTGGATCAATTATTATAGCCTATACTGACAGACAATTGCTCTCAGAGATTAAGACACTTTCTGCAATGTATCAATACATTTATTAATTAAGTTCTACTGCATACACCAGTTTTTATTGTCAATTAATC
This sequence comes from Lophius piscatorius, assembly GCA_009660295.1. Lineage (NCBI taxonomy): Eukaryota > Metazoa > Chordata > Actinopteri > Lophiiformes > Lophiidae > Lophius > Lophius piscatorius. The sequence continues at coordinate 3,769 of VRLP01005754.1, forward strand.
TGTTGTATGTTTTAATGTGAGGGGAAAAGGTTGAAATGCATTATTAGCTAGAATTTGAGCTCCTGATTCATTTTGAATCTTCTTTCTATTCCTGGGATTCTTCATCTGAGCTCAATTCATTTTCCTGTGCTTTCCTGAAAGGAAAGACATGAACAACAACTGGTAATATAAGACAACTGATTCCAAAAAATAAAGGCAGCAGATTTGGGAGTGATGATAGGTTTTACAGTGCCCTCAAAAATTATTAGCACTTTTTTTTTTTTTTTAAACTATTAAAATGAGATGCAAAAATGTCTGTATGCATAATCTTTTATTCAAATTATCAAAAAATATATATATATTTAAGTGACACAGTGACACTGAACTACATTTCCAGTCCTGTTTCATATTTTTAGCTTCACCAGTTCAGTAGGGTAAAACTTAGTGAAGGGGTGAATAATGAACTTCCTGTTTTACTTATAATATAAATCAACCTAGAAGAGGATGTGTCTGCAAACTTACCCGATGCACTGAGATGATGGTCTGACTCGCAAAATACTTTTCAAGGATTACAGCTAGAGAAGCACAGAGGTCAGTTGAATCTTGGGGTCAGAAAGTCTCCCTCACTGCCATCAAACAGCCCCTATAACAAAAACAGCTGTTTGGCAGGGTAGCAAGAAAAAACATTCCCTGTCATCTACACATACGCTAAAGTGAAGCCCCTAAAACCCACTGTGAAGTCTTATAGTGGATCTCTGATGCTGTGGGTTCGGTTTTCTTCCAAAGGCTCTCGAAATCTTGTTAAAATGCCTGGTTCCATGGACTCCGTCATAAACAAAGATGATACCGGGTAAAACCCCAAAAGCCTCTGTCAGGAAACTTAGTGGGCCATGATTGGACCTTCCATCTGAAGCACTCCTCAAAATCCACCCCAGAACGGTTCAGAGGTCATCCATGTGGGTTCGGTTCTAGCCACAGTTAGAACTGAAGAGACTTCTTGGATGAGAGGCGAGACGTCTTTAAACCAAAGAATCTGATGGAGTTTTGAAAGTTTCTCTTCGTAGAGGAAAGGTCTCCGATCTTATACAATTAGAGAAACATTTCTGATTTATATTAAGACTTTAAAGGTTGTTTATTTTTTTAATCTAACCTCTTACTTGAGTCAGAGGCTAGATTTTTGTGAATAATTTGAGTTTCAGATCATGGGTATAAACTTTAGAGACTTTTTTTTTTTTCAAGGGTGCCAATAATTCCTGAGGGCCTCTTCAACATCTATTTATAATTTCAGCTAAAAGCACCAGACTATCATTTAAATTAATGTTCACAAAATATTGGACTTTCCCTTATTATTTGTACTATTTTCTCCTCATTTATACCTTTTACATTATTAGAAATGGAGTATCCTGCAATTGGTAGACAGTTTTCATTCCACATTCATCAGAAATGTGAAATGAAACTCACAAAATGTTTTGTTGGGTCATGCTAAACGGTTTAGACAAATACATTTATTTTTCTTTTGGGGGGGATATGTTGCCCTCCAGGCTTACATGCAAATTACCCCATCCTCTCGCACTTCAAAAGAGATGGGACCTTTTGGACAAAAGCAGACAGTCAGTTTTCTGATTCACTGTAGTTTAAAAGTTTTACTTCATTAAGGATGCTAGTAGCGATGACATTTCAATGACAATTTTTTTTAATTTTGTACCCAAGATGTTCTATTTCAGTTGAGACTCGATCTCTGAGCCAGGGAACTCATTTAGGGTTAATCAGCATGAATTTTAAACTGCTATTGAAAAACCGAGAGAGTAGCTTATCAGTGCATTTAAGGCACACAATATGTTCTAGTTGCATATGAATACTGGTTACATTCCAAAATGTACTTATAGAGTTTAAACAAGAAAGTTAGGGTTATAGGGAAAGTTGGTAATCATTTCAACATCAGCAGGAAAATTTATGCTTCCAGCTGTATTATATTTTCATTCAAGATCTTCTCACTATTCTTTACTATTCACACTCCTTCAGAAGTAGTTCCAACAAATTAAGGGTGGTATTTCTGGTTAGTGTTATCTCGTCTACTCCCCTTAAAATATTCTACATCTTCATACCATATTGATATTCAACCTAAGGCAGAGTCTCGGCTCCAGCTCTTTCCTTGTCTTTCTGTCAAGCCACACGGAATAATCAGTTTCTGTTGTAGTTTTTTTATTTAGTCAAACCAAAAACAAAAAAAACCCAGCTGGACTTAAATCCAACCAGGAAAAAGGGAAAATGTTTTATACAAGCAGAAAAAAATTGAAGCTATTTACAACATGGGAAAAAAATCTCTCTTATACATACTCCCGGGTGAAATACCGGTGAAAGTGCCTGTGCATAAGGAGAAAGTTGTCATAACACTGACAAACATGTTTTTTGGCAATACAAAAGGCCCATTTAATCCATCGGTTATCAAAAAGAGACAAACAGGTCAATATTTTCACATCTTTAAAAGTAACACAATTACATCCCAAACTGACAGTTATCGAGCTCTTAAAAAGGCAGTTATTATTCTTCTCCAACTATTTATGAACTTAAATGTAATATACCTCAGTTCTTGAAGTAAAAGAACTGAAGTATATTACATTCGGTTCCAGTTCTATTTCTATCACAAAAAATAGAACTGGAACCGAAAGAAACAGAACCAAATGTGACAGAACATGGATCTTATTAAACAACACAACTTTGCGCCATAAACATGCTAATCTTTGAAAGAACGGAGCCAGAGGGGCATCACTTCAGCTGAGACGCGTTGTGGGATAACCTGATGGAAACATGCTTTGTTTGAGTATAAAAGCAGCTGATAGACGAATAAAGTCTGTCGCCATCCGCTGGGTTAATTCACCGTTAACCCAGCTGAGCTTTTTTGCCAGAATGTTACTAGCTAAAATTCTGATAATTAGCCTTCCAGCTAATTGTTAGCTCTCCGGCCACCAGTGTCATGAAACTATGCAAAAGCAGCGACATCTGCAGTCAGTCATGAGATGGAATCTAATGGTACAAATGTGTGTCTTAAATAAACTACGCTAAATTAATTTGCCAACTACCACTTAGCATGTTAGCTTATCCGGCTGTTGTGGCATCATAATAACGTTGGTTCAGGAACTTGCAACCTTTCATGTTAATGGCTAGTTAGCCTTTTACCAGTTTCACTTTGTTTCGCCCTTGCTTCAAGGCTAAATCACAGACTAGTTAGTTCATCAGAACATTGCAGTTAGCAAGATTTGGAGCATGTGAGCAAAATCAGGATTACAAATGTAGGGTCGGGAATTAAACAAGAAACTATCCAGTCTTTTTTTCTTGTATGTTGTTACCCTTATGGCATTTTACCAGTTAACTCACCTGCCACACTAGTTAGACAACTTGTTCCACAAGAGTTGACTCTCATGGAGACCCAAAACCTCAATTTAATGCCAATTAGACAACTGACACCACCAACTGTTAGATTTCTATAAACACTTGGCTCTCCTTCCACTACTTAAAGCTGTATTTTCATTATTTATTATTGTTTATTTAGAACTTATACTGAGTACTAAACAGTTAACCGTTAACAAGCATTTCATTAACTAATGGTGATGACATGATGTTATCTAGCAACTCACTATTGTATGTTGTATGTATTTTCAGATGTTTGAATGATCTTAGCACGCTAGCATTCATCATTTGGATGTTACAAAACTTCTGGTAAACTCTTAAGATCTACGATGACTGAGGTAATAATAGGGCCTAGCTCGGTTTAGTGCCAGTTTTAAAGTCTGATGGTTCACATACTCCACTTTTATTGACCTTTGTAGCACTTCAAGGTTAATTGGTTTAATTTTTAAACATTTTGCTCATTTTGAAATGGAAGAAAAGCTGTTGGGGTCATCAATAAGACTTCTAAGATGCATGCTCAAAAACATATTCATCCTTAGAACTTTGTTGATCGAAAACTCTTTAAAAAAAAAAAAAAGAAAAAAAAAAGAACTAGCACTATTCGAGGGAACTCTGGACTGAAACGTTTAAGAACACTTGAAGGTGGTGCATTGTAACTTTTTTAACCCACAACATTTGTCACTGAGCAAAGCATTTAATCTCAGGACCCCTGGTGGATTCATCAGTGACAAACGGCTAGAGACTGTGGTATAAGTTTGGACATTCAGATTTAGATTAGGAACAACAAATATTTCTAGAAGATAATGCTCCCTGAGAAACCAACTTCCACCGTGGCGTGGATGAAGCGAAGATCATCAGCTAGTGGCCTGACTGGTAACCGTCAGCCTGACATTAAGTTCGTCAGATTTATGCTAGCGTGCGAGTATTTGGGCACGCAGATTGTCGTCACTGATGCTGGGTGACAAACATCTTCCCACTGTAACCTGAAGTCACCGGAACCAACGATTGCAGTCTTCACAGGGCTGCTATTCAATTTAACAGAGAACCAGAAAATAGTCAGATTGAGGAAAATCTAAAATGAACAAAATATAAATCAATATGCACCATCCATTCATGATTTATTTAACCCAGCAGTAAAAAAAAAAGTTGATATTCTTAAAAAACGAAACCTGTCCAAGCGAAGAAAGCTTACTGTCTGTTAGCGAGTGACTAGCCTGACAGACTATTATGGCTTTCTGGTGGATAAGACAGTTTGTATGTGCAGGTTCAGGATGAGGAAAGTGGTTTGGCCTTCTTGAATATTATGTGTTGATAGCATATTAACGGTTATGTCTCTAGCCAAAGTACCTAGCTAACAAGTCAATATGTCTCCAGACTATTTTTTAAAAAATGGGTCAAAGACTTCATTATGGAGTGACCATCACCACCCTGATCCGTCAATCCTGTGAACAAAATGATCTAAGTCCAAACAGAAGAAGAGCAGTCCGTCAGTTTGAGGATTTCCAAAACACATTAAACTGTCATAACAAAATATAATCTGTCAGTAAACAGACAGAAAAAAAGATTAAAATCAAACCATAACACCAGCAGCTCAACGAGGCCGCACCTTTACCCGGAATAATCCCAGACTAACAGTATTTACACACAGGGTCCAGTTTAAAGTCCATGTAGCTGATGTACTGTGCGACATCAGGAAGTGTAGTGGGTCTGTGTCTCACTCTTAAGCTGTAACTTGGCTCATTTAGCTAAGATTAGTATTTGAGTTGCAGCTCAATTGGGAAAGAATTATTCTAGCGGTGCCCTTAAGTTGAAAGAAACTGAAACTTGGACCGAGAACAGAAGAGTTGAGGAGATGGTTCTTGTTGCTCTCCGGGCATCTGGGAGGAAAAGCAGCTGTAGCCCATTAGTAAGCCCAACTACTGGGGGGTAAACCAGGCCAACTTCTTGTTTCCTCGCGAGTTTTCTAGGCAGTAGTGGAGTCAAACACAGGAGTCAGATTTCTATCTACTAATAACAGAGGATCCACGTTCAGGCTCATGCGGTCAGAGTCATCTGGGGGCGAACTCCTGCACCATGGTGGGCAGGTGGATGGTGGGACAAGAGTCTCTGTGTCTCAGTTTGAACATCAGCTGCTCCTTTTCCTGAGAAAGCTTCTGGTTGATTAATACCTGCTTCTCCAGCGCCACTTTCATCTCCTGCTGCTCCCTTGACATTTGCCTGAAAAATAGTGATTCGAGAAATTATCGTTGTGTTTTTAAGAAAACACTCAAACTTGTGTTCACAGTTGGAGACGGGGTTGGACAACTGACTTGTGGCATAGCAACATACATTAGGCATCTTTTTTAAAGTATTGCCAAATTTTCATTAATCTTATGAAACAAATAGATGAGTTTAAGCAAATTTTTCAGTTTGTAGCAGATAAAGATCAACGGTGAAATGACTTTTCTCTGCACAGCTCAATTTAACACAAAGCCACATAATAATAGTTTCAACAGAAGACAGTTGCTTCTCTAAAACGCTTATGTGTTAATGCCTGTATTCTTTTTTTTTGGGGGGGGGGGGGGGGGGGGGGGGCCCCAAAAATAATTTTTTTTTTTTTTTTTTTTCTTTTTTTGTTTCTAACCCATCCTCTCCAGCTGCCTCGTCATCAGAATGAGGATCTGGCTCCTCTACGGTACGAGACAGATTTTACTTTGTAAAAGTGGAAATTATGGTACGATAATTATATCTTTTTGATATTTAAATATGCACGCATTATCAAGCCAAAATGGCGAAAAGATAATGAAATTGTTTTAAAATTCCCTCATTCATTAATACACAGGATGTGATTTGTTTCTTTCACAAATAAAAAAAATGTTCCCAATCAAAAGCTTAACAAAATATAATACTTCAGAATAAATAATGAGATTTTTTACAATTACAGAAACATATCATGTGACTTTGGGCATTGTGTTTCCGTTGTGTTCTATAGGAGTAATACACCTTCCACGACAGCATGTGGCGATATGAGCGAATCTGAAAGGACCGTGTTTAGCCACGTCATCATCTCCATTTCTGCTTACACCAGTGTAATGACTCCTTCTGACACAACATCTTTATAATATAACATAATATATAAGTCTTATTTCTACCATTGTTTTAAAATCTTGTCAGGTGCCCATATTTAGGATAAGAGAGAACATCATCTGTGATGTTTCGCTTTGTATGTGATGCAACTTGCTATAAAAAAAAACAATTCAAACTTTAAAAGCCTGAGTCTCTCGGTGATCTTTTCAGGTTTTGGGGCTGAGGTTAATGAAAAACACAAGCTACAACCTTTGACAGAAGGAGGTCTTCGCCCGTGCTGAGAGGTCACACAACTGCCAAAATGATTTCACTTGTTTCACAAGAAGCTGTCATTTATATATATTTCCTCTTGTATCCGGGACACTAAGGACTGTAGTAGAAGACTACATATGTTTAAGTTAGTTTTGCTTAACGGGTTGTTTTATTCTAAGAAAATGTAACAGATGTTTTTGAGCACTCTCCAGCAGGTTTCGCCAATTTCATGCATAGTGAGCTGAGGAGAAATGTACTGAAGCACGTACTGAATGAGAGTCTGGCAGTTATCCATTCGCACTCTGAGGTCCTCATTCTGCTGCAGAACGTGGATGATCTGGTCCTCCAAAGTCAAATTCTTCTTCATCTGAGAGCCGCAAGGGAAACAGGAAAATAAATAAATAAAAGGAAGTAGAAGAAAGGAAGTGAGGCAATTATTGACAGTTATAGAAATACTTTATTTGCATACATTGATAAAAGTAAGAGACTACCATTTTCAAAAATAAAAACAAAGCAATATTATCAAGTAGTCTGTTTCTTCAGTGGGTGTACCTACCAAATCCTCCATCTGTTGCAGCTTCCTGTTCTGCTCTTGCACACGCTCGCTCTTCATCTCAATGACAAACAGCAGAGACTCCTGCTCAGACTCCCAGAATGCACCAGGGCTGCCATGAGCCTGGAGAGTAAGGGGGGGAACAGAGAACTACTTAATACTACTATATTGAATGCGTGTATTAAAGCGGACATACACGTACAGTGGACCTGTACCTGAATATTTCTCTTCAGGTCCTTTTTAAACGTCGATTCTTCCACTCTCCTCTTTAGCTCGTTATAAACTCTCAGATCTGTCGTCAGTTCCTCCACTTTCCTCTTCATTTACAGTTAAGATTTAAAATATTAGAGCATGAAACTGATGTCAAGATTGCAGTCAAAATGTCTTCGACAAAATCTATTTTTACCTTCAGTACTATTTCGGCCGACTGAAACCTTTCCGTTAGTTCATTCTTCTCTTGTTCTTGTTTCTTCTGCTGCTCTGCAGACAAACAACACAAAATCCCAATCTGAGCATTAGTGATATTCAGAAGTTTTGAATTCGGATTGATTAATCATTTTGTCAGAATCATATTATCATGGAACACTCAACACAATATCCTGCTCGTCTTTCAAGCAATTCATAATGATTATAACAAACAGAAGAAAGGAAGGAATATTTATTCCCATCTTGAGATGATTGAGAGATTATTGGTGTAGAGGTGAACCGATCGATCGGCCAACCGGCCGATGGCTCAAAGTTAATCACTCCGAAGAACATAGCAAGTTTCAAGAAGCTATCGTTAGCAGAGCAGCTAAAGCTAGCGACAGCACAGAGCCAGCCACGAGCCCTGAAGTCCTTAAACAAAGTCAACATATGACAAAATGGACCGAACGAGTCTTACAAAGTTTTATTTTCACTTCAAAATGTCATACAATACAAAAAGTTTAGAAAACACATGGGGGGGAGGACGGCGCGTACGTTAATTTCAACAGCTCAGAACACATACACGATGCAGACCAGACTTACTTCCACTGTAATAGTAATTAGATTATTAACTGTAATTAGAACACTTAAAAATACACTACTCAGTATGGTTTGAAAACTCTTAAGAAAAAAAATTGGTATCCGCCCGTCAGAATTTATAAACATCGGTGATTGGTGCACCTCTAGTGTTGTGTCTGGCCATCCACAGAGACGAGGCAAATGGTAAACTGTGGGACCTGGCTATGTACATGTCAACGGGTTAGTTAAAGATGTTACTTATATACTTACTTCCCCACCGTAAAAAATAATAGCATTAAAATACTAAACTGCATTTAATAACTGCTTGCAGCTGGACTACACACACATACTCCTGTTTACTATCCGCCTGTTCAATCGTTTCTGACATTTTCATAAGAAAGAAGTTTTCCCATAATTAAATGTATTATTATTATTATTATTATAAGTTTCCGCAAGAAGACACTACGCCAAAATCAAAATAAATTCCAGAAGAGACAAAAGAAGAACATCTGATGTAATAATTCAGGAAGCCACGAAAGATTCAAAGAAAAACAGTCAAGGAACTTCAGAAAGCCCTTTATTTTAATAAAAGTCATGGCTCCGATATAAGAAAGGCACTGAGAAAAAATATCCATAAATATATCGCATAGTATAGTACATATAGTATATATTGGAAGAGCAGGGAGGCGGACACCACTGCGATTCCTGTCTGAATTGCCCAAGATTCATCTTCAAGACCATTAAAGCTTGTGGGACAATATTCGAGTGGAGCGGGGTCCTGGTACATCTGATGTAAACTAAACACAACATTCTGTTTCAGGGCCAGGACGACATGCCGTTACTAAGGTAAGAATTAATTCTTCTCTCTACCAGCAAATTCTGATGGGGAACGTCTGGTCATCTGTTTGAGTTGAAGCTCAAGCAAATCTGGATTATGCAACAAGACTGACTCCAAGCAGAGGAGTGAGTCAGCCTCTAAATGGCTCAAATAGAACAAAATTAAAGTCTTCGTCTGGCCTAATCAAAGTCTGGAACTGAACCCCATTGAGAGGCTGTGGTGGGATCTGGAACGAGCAGTTCATGAAGCCCTCCAACAGGAAAAGCAGTTCTGCGAAGAAGCGGGGGTCAAAATTCCACCACGTCAACGTCAGACTGATCTGTAGTTATCTGAAGCATTTGGTTGTAGTTATTGCTGTTAAAGGTGACACTGCTGACACAACCTTTAAGTTTAGGGGCCAAATATTTTTTCAATGTGGTGACATTGGTACGGTTTAACCTTTAAAACTCTGTGGATGTCACATACACACAAAGTAGCACAAACCAGGAGGGGGTTCAATACTTCACTGCACTGTATATAAAGATGCTGACTTTGACATACAACCCCCTGGCATTGTCCCAGTGAATAAGTCAAGGAATTAATCCCCCCCCCTTTGAAATTATAAGATCTGGTTACCTTCTACGATTCTTTCGAGTTCTTCGGTGGCAGATTTACTTTTCTGCTCGTGCAGGACGTTCAGATCGGCCGTCGTTTCGGTCTTCACCTGAAAAATCAAATCCGATGTTTGAATCTAATGAGGTAAAAGATCAAGCTGGAGGGATATTTAATGGGGTCACGTGACCCCACTGGGGCTGGAAGGCCACACAGCTGCTGTGTGTGCCAAATCAAGAGTCTATGAATAACTTGTCTCTGATAGCGGAGCAGACTTTCACTCCTCTGGTGTGACTGATACCAATGCTCATTTTGAGAGCCAGCCAGCCAGAGAGAGACAGAGAGAGAGGGAGAACCCGTGAGTCCACTACTGCAGCCTGCTGAAGGCAGGAGATGCCAAGTGAAGAGAGGAAAAGACAATTTGACTGAAGTCAAGTTAGTGAGAATAAATCCTACTTGTTCTGGACTTTCACCCTAACCTGTCACTGATGGTGACGATCAACGTCCTCAGTCACTAATGAACTTCAATATATCACCTCCTCACCTTGTCGAGGATGCTCAGGACCAGGACGCACACTTCTTCATCAGCGTTCCGTTTCAGTAGCTCCGCCCTCTCCGGGTTCCCATTGGCCGAGAGCACTTCCTTTAAAGTCCTCAGCTGCCACTCGAAGCGCTCGAGCTGCTTTGCCAGATAAACGTCCTGCTCACCTGACAATGTTTTACCTGGAGATAGGGCACAAGATGACTCCCTTAGAGATGTTGGTGTTTTGTCATACGATAAAAAAAAAAAAAATTACTAGCACAATTTAAAGAAAAACCATCAATTATGCCAGAGCCATCGATTAAATCAATTATTGTCAAATTAGCTGAATGAATATTCTGGTAATTGACTTATTTCAGCTGTACCTTTCTAAAGTATTAGTATATTTTACAAAAAACATATTTGTAAATGTTACTTTTATAGTAATTGTCTATCTTACACATTTATCAGGAAACTAACAACCTCATATTTATAGTTAAACAAGGGTGCCCGGATGCATTACAGCCGATCTTATACTTCATGTCCTGTGTCTGTTATTTGATTGAACTGTTTACAGATGTGAATCTGCTGCTTAATGTTCTGGAAATATTTTTGACAGCAATCTAAATTCAACCTGTCAATTACACCATTGACTTCAACACACATGCTCACACATACATGCTCTCGTTCACACTCACACACACATGGTGGCACTTTCAGTCTAGACCTCATGTCTTCAGGCTTCAGTGTCATGTTTCTTGAACATAACAGGATTTGTTTCACTGTTATTAAGAACTTAGTGTTAACAAAAAAAATTCCTTGGGGACATTATATAACGGCTTGCTTAGCAGGAAGTATCTCAAACATGATGTGAAACATTTTACACCTTGCTGGATATTTAAACTGCAGCTATATTTATATATCTTATGTATCCCAGCAAAGACTTGCTCTGTAATTTATAAACATTCAAATGGCTTTGTAACTGCTGTTTCTGTATGTCAGACACAACCTGGAAACAGGTTGGAGCCTGTCTGTGCAGACAAACCCAACTTTACATAAAGAGCACCTTTGGTTTGACTCTGAAGACAGTTGAGACAAAAACATATGTCCCATAATGTGTATCTGTCAGATAACAACACATGTAGATTGAGTACGGGAGAAACTACCAGATGAAACTAGGATGGCCCTCAGTAGTGAGTACAACTGCCTCCATTATAGCTCAACCAAATATTATCCAAATCAAAGTCTAAAACCTGCCCCCATAATTCATGGTTATTGGGTTGTAAAGAACCCACCACTACATTGGGTAATCTGGATTTTTAAATGGATTGACACCAAATTACATACCAACCCGCTAAATATGCTTGATTTTTTATTTTGCATTATAAGTTGAATAAAATGTTGAAATATCTATTCGAACAATGTTAAAAGATATGAAGTCAGATTCAACACACCTTTAAATCATCACTCTGGAAAACTAAAAAAAAAATCTTATTATGGTTAATATATCAATATCAAATGTCAGTGAGTCTAGACTGTACAGTTTGAAAATATGCACCGGGAAAGATGACCGTCTACTACGCTCGCTAAGACTGACAAAGTATTTTCACATCTACATTTTTGTAAAACGAGGCAAAAAAGACCATATGACACCATTAAAAGCTACACAAAGGCCAGAAATGTTCTAGGCAAGTAACTGGTCTTTTTTAATGCAACATAACTCTTTCAACTTAGAAAAAGAAGCTGATTAAGCATTTGAGGATTAAGATGAGCTGGATGAATCAAATCTAGACAAACAGATGTTGATATACAAAATGCGAGCTCTATCCGTAGAACGCTCCATTGTAAGGCAAGGCGATCCAGGCTAAAATCAAAATCACTTTTTTTTTCTTAGAATTGAGATCATGACGCTCTACTTTTTTTTTCCTGTTCAGTTGCACTCAGCTGTGTTAAGCGATGTTCGCTCTCTGGCCTCTCAGTCCCCAAACCATAACTTACTAAGCTTAGCTCTGGCCCGTGGTAACAAAAGACGGAATCAACAAAAGACAGAATTTATATTTATAAAAATCTATCCAGAGTGGCAGGTGTCAACATAAATAGATTTATAGCTCTCATAAGCCCCACATCAAAGGTACACAATAGCCATTAGGCCACCTTCTTAAAAGGACCATGTCTTATTCGTAACAGTTGGAACACAAACTGTGCAGCAAGTTTAACAATCTTTACGCATGACTCTTTCTTCCCTAATGTGACAGGGGTTCACTTTGTGGTGACGTTAAAGGTGAATTTGTACGTTTACAGTGCGGCAAAACATTGAATGCTATGCGCATGTTTTTGACATTCATTATCTTATCTGAATACAAATACCTTCCATACTTCAGAGCCGCATTTCAGCAGAAGCTCGCTGTCGTTGGTTGGATTAATCTAGTTCTCACATATGTCAGCAAAGTTTTCTTCTGTGTTCATACTGTCTCTTTTATTTGTGGGTTTTCCTGTGACAGACAGCTTTTTCCCCTCCAGTTTCACCGTCTCTTGCCGCCGCCATTTTCAGTTCTGCACCTCAGCGTCACATGATCTAACATCACGCTCTCATTGGCCAAGGGAAAAAAGTCCAGGCTCTTTTCTCTGCAGCTTATGTTATATGTACATATGCTCCAGAATTATTGTATTACAGAAATGAGATGGCCTATATGCCTAAATTTGGATCACAGTATTTTTACAAATATTTGCCAAACCACTGCATAGTATATCAAACGCTCCTTAAACCACTGACCAATCACAGCTGGTTCCTGCACTACACCACCTGTGTAAAACCTCATGAGATGCAGTCCAGATGAGTAAGATTGTTGAGTTCCATTCATCACTCAAAGTTCATATCATCATCTCCCAGGTAACCTTGGGGCTCGGGCTGATTCCGGCTGATTGTCGGCACATGCGGCGGCAGAGATGCGGTCTCGTCTCGCCAAAGGTGATCCTTGATTCCAGTAGGTGGAACTTGCACGATTTCGGCTGAGATTTGGCATATTAGTCGATGTTCAACTTGACAATCAAGACCATTGAGTGCAGGTGGGAGGAAACTGGTAGGTTTTAGTGGTAATACAGCCAAATAAATCGACTCAGGATCTTGCCTGAGTGTTGGTATATTTGGCTGTGTTCTGAAAGTGGCTGACAGAATGCGGTTTCAATGTTGTGTAAATTCAGAAATCATTCTAATAATGATAATAATATCGTTATTAGAATGATATAAAGAGAACGGAGCAAAGACAAAGTATTGGTAATGCAATTTTGATGGCCACGACCATTAGCACATTTCGTCGAGACAACCACGCAACATATATCTCTGAGTATATTTTCATGATTTTTGAGTACATCTTGATCGTCATGTCACCAAAAAATCGTCATATGCATCCGCACTGAAATTATCAATATATTGTTGTGTAGTATGGCTTATAGACTGATGACAACACAACGTTGTCTTGACTAAATTTGCTAACGGTCGTGTCTATCAAAGCTGCATTTCCAATATTACCAATGCCGACTGAATTTACTTCTATTGCTTTGAAGTACTCACCCCACTGACCTGAACAGGATCCCTCCGTTCTATCCACTCAAACCGCCTTCTCCTCCCCCGGACTAAGCTCAGCACCATGGGTGATCTGGCCTACTGTTCTGCTGCCCCTCATCTGTGGAATGCCCTCCCTGACCATCTGAGGGCTCCACAGACTATTGAGACTTTTAAAAAAAGGACATAAAACTTTCCTTTCTAGCAGAACCTATGGCTTTTAATTAACATTGCTGCTTTTTGCTCATATTATTATATAATTATTATTATATTTTTTTATTGATGATTTTATCTGCTTTTACCATATAGCACTTTAACACTGTCTTGACCAACGAGCACTTTATAGCACTCCAAATTCAAAGTGCGTTATTAATTATATTTATTATTATTTATTATAATTACTTACGCTGTGGTCCTTCAAATTAAGAGCATTTACATATACAGAAATTAGCTGGAACCATCGACTGCACACACTGAAGGATAGCAGGCATGCTGCTTATACTAGTGGTTTTTAAAGACCAATCCTGCCTTCGCAATGCTGAACCTTTTTTTTGCACACAAGATTAAAAAAAAAAATCTCAAGGGACATCAGGGGCTCCATTAGGTTTATAATGAAGTTTTGACATGATGATAAGTTTTTCTTTTACCTTTATTAGCTTTCACCATATCAATTTTTAAAGCAGGATTTTACAATTAATGACAAACCTGCTTCGAAGCAAGAGGTCTAATAGGGTAATATCTTTATAAATTAATTGCTGATAAGAGTACTCTTATGAATGGCATTAACCTGTCCTGTCCATTCTCCTGTTTCAGTCTGTGCATCAGAATGCCAGAAAAGCATGATGAGGACGTCGACAAACATAAAAAGGTGGCTGCAGCTCGCATTCGACAGAGATGGAGGAAAGAGAGAACAGACGCTGAAGAATAACTAATTGTTAGTAAGATGTTTTTTAGTAAGATATTTTTATAATATTGTTGTTACAGTTGTATGACATGTTCTTACAGTCTTGAGAAGTGTGATCTGTCTGTAAATTAATTTACATACTGTACTGTAGCGTGTTTATGAATTGGGTTGGGATCTGGTCACTGTTAATTTTATGTTTCCGTATTTATTAACATATCTTTACTACTGGTGTATCCCACCTTGAATAAATATTTATAACAGAAATTCATTGTCATTTTTAAATGAATGAATGTGACATATTTGTTGTTATGGGGGTGGTATTGCAGAGGTTGGGGGGGATTGCTGTGAAAAAAAAAACTTCCACTTAATTCAATGCTTCAGCTTCACACAAAGAATGATGTGCAGTTTCACATTAGAAGCCTGTTTCTCATTTCTATCTGCAAAATATGTGTGAGACCTTGCGCAATGGCTAGTGTGGAATGGTCTTGCACAATCAGTAAAATATATATTACTGAAATTAGTGTTTTCACTCTTAATAGCGTAATACTAGCATATACTGAAAAATAATTATGTTTTGGATATATAACATTAAAGTGTTTTCAAATAGATTTGTGTTACCGATCTAATATTTACCAGCAATGTCCATGAAAACAGAAAAACAACATGCTACATATAAATGTATACATATATACAGTCGCTTCTGGCAAGGTTTGGGCCAATAGTTGCTGAATACATGGAGTGTCACAGGGTGATTGCGGCCCGAATGCGGCAATGCCGTTTGAGCTCTGGCAGCCGAACTCGGGCCGAGTCATTTATTCTGGCTTGCCGCAATAGGGCCACTACTGGCCAAGAGGATTTTGGCTACCTGGGCTGTTATTTTGAAGTATTTTGTATTTAGACTGGAGTAATTGCTTTGGTCAAGACAACTCATGTGAAGGAGGAAACAAAAATACCTGTGGAACACAGTTCGATACCGGGACAATTCTGAAGGAGACTTTGTGGTCTGTAAGTATTTAACCTCAAATAATGAGAATTATACACCCCATATTAAATTATCATTTAAGACTCAAGTAAATCCAAACATTATATTGGCTATACACTGCCATGTCAATTGTAGAAATTCTCACTAAGATCACCTCTTGTTGAAAACGGGGATGTTCTAGCTGGGTTTTCGGGAAGACAAAAGACTGACTTTTCTAACCTTGGACCTCGACTAAGTCACATGTAGTAGAATAGTCCCTTTAGTTTTGTTAAAAACCAGTCAATTGTATGCAAAAAGTGCAGAAACATGTGTCTGTGCTGCAAAGCAACATAACAAATTTGCTCTATCACACCACAAACTAATGCATGATAAGCACAAGAAGGCTAGAACAAATGTTGCTAAGGTTACTGCTTAAACTCAGACAACCACGACAGCGACCCGGTAAAGCACTGACCAATATCTAGCTCAAAGAGACCCTTTTCAATACAGAGAGGAATCTCACCAATGCCAGTTTGTAATAAAAATTAACCAATGACTAAGCAGAACACTGGAGCCATTTATGACCCTGATTAATCAAAGGGGTGCAAATAATCATGAGCTCAATGTTGATCAAATAATAGGGATAATCATTGTAGCCATCATTGTGCAGCCTTATTTTGCTCATATCTTCAGAGAGACCAGTCTTCACTCCCAACAGTCCAGATCATGGGGCTGTACTCAACTGGTGAAGGCGTGTTCTACATAGACTGATTGCAAGACGAAGGCAGCACAACGGGAGGCGGACTCGGTGTTTCCATCTCATTCTCCACATATTAATATCACAACAATTCATGTTATTAACTTCAGTTCTGCACTGGAGCCTTTGAGCTTTCTCATCACACAGGTTCCCATGGATCATAATTGAATTACTGTCTTGAACCTAATTTATGCAGACTGAGAATCAGTATTATTATAAAAGTTATTAAAACACTAATTTCAACCTACTACAGTGTGTGTACATATTAATAAAGCAACTAGTCAACTAGTTTTACACTGTAGCTCATTTATATTTTTATTTAAAGAAGGCCTACGACACAAATATCCCCATATTGCTACTTTAATATAAATATTATAATGCACATTTGAAAATTCCATTATTTTAGGGCACTTTTAAAAACATTCTTAAATCTAATAATTGTTTTTTTTCTCCTTTGTGCAATCTAGAAATAAACCTCAGACTTTTGGTGCAAGGGATAAAAGTAGATCAGTCCCATTGGTTTTCCAGATTTGCTCCTCAATTGGAGTTTACGGCTCCCATCCTGCCTGTCTGATAAACAGCTATTTTCCATAGTGGTTTTGTCTAACATTTCTGTCCTTGTGGCAAATTGACCCGGTGATTCACAGGAAGATGACGACAGTGTCTTCCAACCATCCTGTATTAAATGAGTGGTGCCCTCTAAACTGTACGATCTGCTCATAAACAGGAGGAAATGAGGGTTCAGCGAATGTTAACTGAATGCTAGTAAGTGCTGAGTCACAACAGATGGTTCATTCAATACTTCACATCTGTAATCATCAGCAACATTGTTCGTTGTGGGACTAAACTCAAATCCACCTAACGGTTTTATTTAATGACGTTATCATATTTTCCGTAGCAGCTGCTTCAAATCTGGTCCACCGCCCCCCCCCACCTTTTTTTCTTTTACATGCTTACTGTAGAGTTACTTCATAACATAGTGTTTTTTTTCCCAGATAAGTTCAGGCTACTCTGTTCGTGGTAGTTTTCTTTAGGAAATAAAACAACTTTATGTCATCTGAAAACAAGACAAGATGAACTTTATTAATACAGGGGGGACTTAGGTGTATTGTGTCGATAATACTTACAGTATTAAATCCAAACACATACACAAAGCCAAAATAGGAGAAGCGACAGGTTTACTATGATACGGGATTAATGAGTCACGAAGGTTTCATGTCACGATGGTGATCATTAAAGTGAATGTGATTAATATGACCATGAATTGTCATTTACATAATCAAATGAACAATAAAATTGTTCTGTTCACATTATGCCCGTACGAGAAAAAGGGCTCAGGTATTTCCTTTGGTTGAAATGGTAAAAAACAACAACAGAACAACTAAAGCCAGAGTACATGCTGACATCAGCTTTATGATCATTCTCTAACTGTTTGATTAAATTTGCTGCGTTTTCACTATTCATGTGAAAATATTTCACACTGATGAGATATTAGTAGTTGTGATATACAACTATATATAGATGTGTGTGCGCTTGTGTGGTGTGAATCAGACGGCGTGTAACCAGCAAGGAAATATCGTACTTAGATCAGATTAGA
The DNA here is from genome assembly GCA_009660295.1 of Lophius piscatorius. Taxonomy (NCBI): domain Eukaryota; kingdom Metazoa; phylum Chordata; class Actinopteri; order Lophiiformes; family Lophiidae; genus Lophius; species Lophius piscatorius. Next base: position 21,741 of record VRLP01005754.1, read on the forward strand.
ATGTTCGGGCAGTCACCGTTCATAGCAAAAATAAGCTCCTATATCCAATCAATTATCTGCTATACTAATAAGTTGACTTTCAGAGAAAATATATCTTCTTCAGGTTTAGAGACACAGTATTGTCTACAGTCACCACCAAGGGACATTTTGTCTTCAGATAGATTTTCATGACATTTAGTTAGACATGGAAACAGGAAGTGAAGAGGCTGAGACCAGTCAAAGGAGGAAACCCACACGCACATACATAAAAATAAAAAACACCCACCTCCTTCATCCTGGTGGCTGTTTTTCTGGTTCTCTCCTTTCTTGCCTTTGCTTTTCTTCTGATAACGACAGGAACAGGAGAAGAGGAGGGAGTGTTATTTTCCGTAACAGGACCAACAAACAGAACGGAGTGATATGAAGAGTCTGGCAAGTTTCAGTGGAGACAAGTGGTGGGTAAAGTGATTAATAACATTACATTATGATCAAGAACAACAGTTTGATCGTTAACCTCTTCCACAACTATTTTATCTCTCTCCTCTTCTGTTAAAGTTTGGTGATGTAAAGGCATCTAGAGCTTCTCGGTTATGGTTCGAAAAGAAAGAATGCACTTGTGGTTAAAACCAACAGTGAGAAATGGAGGTGTAATGGGGGGGCCATTATTGTTCCTTCTCGGAACTGACAAGATTAGCTCAGATGATACACCATTATAAAATGACCAAGCAGAAAAAAAACAAAAGACCCCTTTCCCATGACATCATATAAGGGTGAGAAAGAAGCAAAAGTGACCGCCGCCATCTTGGTGGCTAAACACAAGAGACAAAGCTGTGCACACAGAGCGTACAACACTTGTCTGATTGTGGTGTAACACCAGAGATCACAAATCAAGGAGAGGGGAAAAAAATGATCTGTCTGAAAACCGGCGTTATCTGTGGATTAATTATCTTTCAGATTAACGACTTCACACATCATATAAGTATCACATCTTTTCTCAGATAAATAGCAGATATGGGTTTATTTTTCGGTATTAACTGGTTAAGGATTCTCTCTCCACTTGAATATATACAATGGGACAGATTTCAGTTTTAAACAAATCACCAACTGATTCACAAAGTCAACAACTGTTTTATAGAAATGCATTAATATTTCACAAATGATATGATTTCCAGGTGTCCTGACTCTTTTTATGATGCTTAAAATAGCTAATCTTGCTAATAAACATTATCCTAATATAAAAACATTGTACAAACATTGGATTGTAACTTTTTTGGACGATCACCGATCTTTATGACGTTTGATCGGCCGATAACGATTTTGGCCAATAAAATTTTTTTTTTCCTTTAAAGTTTAAAAATCATAATGATTAATGTATTTTTAAGCGCTCTTATTTAAAGGATGACAGTGGGAGTGATGAAGCTGGTCAGCCTTGTGTAGTGTGCTTTTATTCTGATCCGTTGAAATTAATGTACCCTACATCCTCCCAACAGTGCGTTTCTGAAACCAATTGTATGGCATTTCAAAGTGAAAATAAAGCTTTTTAAGGCTTGTCCGTTCATTATATTTAATATGTGGCTTTGTTCAAGGACTTCAGGGCTTTATGGCTGGCTCCGAGCTCCCGCTAGCTTTAGCCCCTCAGCAAACTTTAGCTTCTAAACCTGCTATGTTCCTCGGGATGTGTGATCAATGTCATAGTGCCGAACGTTTTCGGGGTTGAAGAGATGTCTTATTATGTCCTTACCGGTGTTACAAATACCAAGCTTTGTGTTTTCTGTTTACTTGTGAGATGTTGGAGCCGTGGTAGCTCATGCTTGGTGTGCGTGTGTGGCGCATGCATGCAAAGGCCCTTGAGTGAGGCAGCTCGGCGGATTGCCGATTTCATCAGACCATGCCTTCCGGCGCTGATCGATCGGTGCACCTCTACCTAGCTTAGGATGTAACATGCTTTATAGAAAAACATGCTATCTGTCTGCCACATGTTTAAGGAATGTCGCTTCAATAACTGTCCTAGAAACAAATCTGGGCTTCCGGACATAGATATAAGACAGATTATTTCTCTGTATATATACACATCATCCTTCACCAATCAGACAAAACTGATGCTTCTCTTTCTTTGGGGTTTAACGGCATTGAACATCCTTTAAGGTGTATCACTGTATTTCTCTGGTTTAAGTCAACAGTTCTTGGTCATGGGCTCATGGCGATTTGTCTCAAAGGTTTACAGTCTTGTGTATAGTCCTGTTGCATTTAAATAACAAGTTTATACCTTTTTTCCCAACCGCTGAGTCGCCTCATTGTAGCAGGAAAAACTGTTTGAGGGCTGTTAATCCCCAAAAGGCCTTCCCAGCCATTGCTCTTATTACTAGCTCTTGCTACTGTTTACACAATTAATGTACTTGTACCCGCTGTAATGCTGGCGGAGGTAAAAATCATGGGAATCGAGGGGAATCATTGGAAAATCATGGGGACTCATAGGAAATTATGTAAATTACACATACACACACACCCTCACACACACACACACACACACACACACACACACACAAGTAGACCTAAAATACAAGACTGTTACTCCTTTGTAATCAAAGCAGTGAGGGATAAACTTCTGTTTAACTAGTTTATTAGTCAACCCAGGGTTTGACGGATGTGTTTCCACACCACAAGAAAATTCTCAAACTGTGGGAAACACTAAAATGTGTTTAAACAATGTACAGTATTCACCAGTCTGACAGCCGATGCGTGCACAAAACTGCACAATAAGTGATTCAGAAAGGGGGCACTGACTTACCATCAGTGGTTACTATTAGTCACTACTTGATCCTGGAAGGATACACAACTAATCTAGATTCTGGCAGGGATGATGAGAGATATTCACGGGGACTCCTGGTCCACAAAGCTCAACTGATCCCTGTACTTGTCTTGCTTTAATTTCCCACTTTAGCTAACTTTTTCCAAACCACATCTCCAATATCTGCAGAAATGTCATTGATTCCAACAGGAAAACCTTTGCAATTTCTTGCGGTGCTTGTGAGCCCCATATTTTGCCTGCAGGCGATGCAAAAGTCTCAGCAGGCATCCATGGCTCCTTAGCCTTAGTTACCATCTCTGTTACGTGGTAGGTAGACTCCAGCACTCTCTCTGACACTGTACTCTTAATAATCACTTCCTGTCATCAGTTGTGTTGAATTTTCAAACAAAGATAAAATATCTGCAACCTTTCTGGGTAATGATATGGGTAATGATATACCCAGAAACTTGATTTCTGGGTAAAGTCAAGTTTAAGGTTTAGGAACACCTGCTTGGTTTGACAAACACAATCACAATCATTAATATTTTTACAGTCATAAGCTGCTAGTCTTGATGTTATGATACGAAAAAGGTGGTGTGAGAAATTTTTGACATTGGATCAGGCAAGTATTTATCAGGGTTTTAATTACAAGTTGTTTAAACTTCTTTTTTTTTAGTTACGTTGAATTCTATGATGTTAGAAACATCCAAATATTACCTCAGGACACATATGGCTTAATGAGGCCATATATAACCTTAGATAGCTCCATCTTTTAGAATTATCACTCATTAGTCCCCAAACTACACTACACTGTCAATAATGAGATATCAACTTATCAGTGGCGACCCCAAAATAGAACAGCTGAAAGATGATGAAGATGAATGTTTTATTTAAATAGAAATACAGGAACATGGGAAAAATAATGTCTGGGCCCATTCACATCCTCCATCAAGTTTTTTTGAGGATATTAGATAGTATTAACGTGTTATCCTAAATAAAAAGTTTCAAAAAATCAACAAAAAGAAACAGGTGAGAGCATTACCATCTAAATGGCTTGACCCTTCATCTCCTGGCAGTGTTGTTTAGCCCTCTGGCAGCAGCAGCTTAGACCTGTTTCAGGTCTGGCTGTTAGAAGGGAGGTTGTTATAAAAGCTGCTGGAGGATGTACGACTAATTCGGACAGGCCAGCTTCTCGCTGATTAGTCTCCACTGGGCTGACGCTGTAACTTTCCCCTCTTTCTTTCATTCTTTCCTGTTATATAACTTCAGCTCAGACACTGACCTGGGACAACAGGACGACCGTTTGTTTCAGCTGAAGATTAGAGGACTAGCGAACGTACCTCGTCCACATGCCCACAAATTTATCACCTCACTGCACTGAAATGGGGTGCAAGACGACAGATGATCGATGTCATTGTATGCATTTCTGTCCAAAACGCAAATACATTCAGTTCATAGCAATAAATTAAAAGCATGAATGTTGTTGTCAAGCAGTCTGTATTCTCTCATGTAGTGAGTATATCTCTAGCTGCAACACAGATGCCAGCTCTCATTCTGAGTGTTTGTGGTAACAAGGAGGTTCAGGGCCGATAATATGAAGGGCGAAGCAAACAGTCTGCACTAAGCATGTTGCCGTTTGGGAAATAGGGCAGATGCCAGCATAGTTACCAAACTTAGGTCTTTGATATACACCCATTTCAGGAAAACAGTTCAAATTTGGGGGAAGGCCTTTGTAGCTTTGTCATTTTACGGGGAAATCGCATGATTGTGATCATTGGAGCCAACTGTAAACACTGCTCTGCATAAAAAAAGCTGGGTGAAAGAAGTGTCATATTTCCATCACTACTTCTACATAATTATAACCCCAGAAAACACAGGGATAGTGTGGAATCGTCACAGCAGCCACAACAGATCCCTATTAACGCAATAACTTAAAAACAATTTCATGAACTGTTTTCAAATTTTATACCCACATAAAGCTTAGTGCGAGGAAGAACTAGAGTGATTTTGGGAAAAGATAGTTGTGTTTCCAACACTATGGGGAACTTTATCTACAAAAATTTTCGCCGATAATTTCTCGACCGTTGGTCAGATTTAGTCCACATTCGGTGCATAAGAATCTAATCAAAGAGATCTATTTTGCATACATTGTGATTAACTCTAATAATTGATATATTACTCAATATAGGGAGCTTTTTATGAAAAACAGTTTTTGTCATCAACTTCCTAACCATTTGTTCCATTTAGTCCAAATTTGGTGCATATGAATGGACTACAAGACATCTATCTTATACCTTCGATATTATTACTCTAGTAGTTTATATTCTACTCACAAGCAGGAGCTTTTTTCATGAAAGACACTGTTTTCTGTACATAACTCAACAAACATTTTCATAGATCATTTTCAAATTTTATACCCCTTAGACGTTAGTGCGAGGAAGAACTGGATTGATTTTGGGAGAGATCGGTTATATATTTTTGACACTAGGGGGTGCTTTATCTGCAAACGTTTTGACCATATTTTCTCAACCGTTGGTTCGATTTAGTACAAATTTGGTGCATACAAATCGACTTCGGGAGAATTATCTTATTTATATCATATTTTACCAATATTTTAATCTGATAGTTCATATTTTATTCACTTTGTTGAGCACTTTTTTCTGTTACTAAAAATCATGCAGAAATAACTTCACATTTAATTTGAGGGTTTCAATCAGGGGGGCTGCTTGTACGACGAAGGAGATTGGGGACTTTTCGGTGATATACTTGGTCTAGTTTTCTATCAGCTGATGTTTGACTGGCACTCACTGATAAAATCCTTAAGTTTATTTTTTTAATACGAGAAGAAAATTAAATTTGGCTTTTTTGCCATCACTATTTATTCCTCAAAGCGTTTACATTTTCAATGAGCATCTACTGACCACAATGGACACTTAAATGGCAAAACCAAACACAAGATCTCTGATGTGGGCACATTTTGATCTGAAGCCAAATGTAAAAGAAAAGGCCACAGCTCCAGGAACTTGAAGGAGGCAATTTATCCAAGTGCACCAAAATGTTCTCTCCAAAACATAAAACAGTAACAACACATAATAAAGCAGAGTAACAAAAAAATTCTGTATCGCCAATGATTTTCTAGGGCCAGAGGTTGCCCAGGAACCTTCAAGGTTTTAATCTCAGCTCAGCTGCCAAATCAATAACGGATGTGTGATTACCAAAATCCTGTAATCCGCCAAAAGGATAGGATATAATGATAATTCAAACGACCATGTGAGACTGTTGTATCTTGAAGCAATTAGAAACTATACAGAAATGTTTGTTGGATCAATGCATCATGCAGACGCTAATAATTATGCTTAAGTGAATTTACTGATCCAGTTTGGCCCAAATAACTGATATGATTCATCAATACATTTTAAAATAAAGTTTCATGGATCAACTCTTTCCATGTGATCATATTTAGTTCTCTGTTCGTAAATCAGTATTTTTTTCACTTTTAGTAAGACACACAGACACACACACAGTGACTTATGTGTGTATCCAAACACACACACGGACAGTACATACTGAGGAATGCTTAGAGCATTACCTCACACCCTCACATTGCTCAAGCACAGTGAGGCCAAACAGTCACACCCTGAAAGACCACTCTACACACAGTATAAACACTTCTGAACTGTGCTGCTCAGCACAGTGGACACCAACTTTAAAAAACTGGGCTGGAACAATAAATATCTCTGGTTTAGACGTGTCGTTGGGTTCAGGAAGAGATGAGGAATCGAGTATTACAGCATCACTTTAAACCACTGTGGCGGAGGAGAAACATATGTTCCTGCAGGCTCAGCAGGGGCCCTCACTTTTAGAAACGCCATAAATCACAGCAGAGGCTCCCCTCCTCTGTTTGTATAGCACTTGGAGGGCCCGGTTACACCAACCTGTGCATCTCATTTCACAGGCTAGAGATAAGATTTCTTTTCTGCAGATGTTTCCGAGAGGAATCTTCTGATTGACTGATTTAAACTAGAGCGGAAGGAGCTGCAGGTTTTATGTTCCAGTGATGTTAGAGTGAAATTCAGGAGAAAAGAGAGGACGGAGCCGGAGGTCAGTTTAAAGCCTCAATGCATCCATTCCTGTCAATGAAAGCTTCACTCCAGTCATTTAGCTTAATCTCATCTGTCATCAATGAAGATCTGCATTCTTGATTTCAGCATGAAGCTTTTTCTTTGAATAATCATTTAATCCAACAACTAGTCAAGTCAAGTTTGATTTGTACAGCTCTGGATCACAACAAAAGTTATTCCAAAGAACTTTCCAAAGACAGCAGGTTTAGATTGTACCCTTTAAACACCAAATAAGTATGAAGAACGTTGATCATAGCTTCCAAAAGTCCAAGAAAACTTGAGGTTTCATTTTCCTTTACAGTCTAGAAAGACTTAAAAATTTAAACAAAATTTATTCAAACAAGAAATCCTTCACACTGGAGAAACTAAAACCACCAAAGGTTTGGCTTTCCTTCTCAAAATGTTTGTCAATCGTAGGAGAACTTCAGTCATTTCCACTTTCATTAAGCTGTTGGTTTTGTGAGAGACTGGTTGAATATGTCTGGAGTCTGAGAAGAAGAGCTGTAGATATCCTGACAGTAAATCAGGGCATACAATTTCCAAATGTGTGGAAATTTTAGCCAACTATGTCTTCATTGATTTATTTTACACTGAATGCTGGTCACTAATTGGTGTTGAGACAGATTTACAGTTCAGCTGGAAAAGCTCCATGTACAAATACATGGTGCAGTTTATAATAAGTTAGTGTTATTTTAAACATCATATATATTTTTCACTTATGTTTTTTTATATATTTACATTTGCCAGATTAGACTATTTAATTACACATTCCACTTGCATGGGCAATGTCACAGGGCATCAGGAGGGCTGATATTAGCTAAATTTGTTGATTCAGAATTCATTCACCCTTGGAGGACTACCATGTTCTGGATGAATGAATTTCTACACAGACATTTGTTCATTAAGGACTTTCTTTTTCACAACCAGGCTTTAAAGGTTAGCTGTACTATGTGAGTAGGTCCCTTCCCCTTCAAAGTAAACAGACATGTTGATTAAAACTGTTAAGAGCCACTGAAAAAGCAGTTTAACGTTAAAATCAGTGTCTCTCTGGCATTTTCTCAGCCAGTACAGATAGTCGAGGAGGACCGAAAATAGAGTTTCTGATATTTTCCAGTTAGTCAATACTTTAGGGAACTTACCAATAAAAATAGCTTTGAAAATTAACCTTTCAACCTCTTACTCAGGCAGGATACTCATAAAATGTTTGTATAAATAGTAATTTGTGAAGTGGTCTGGGGACAGCTAGGTCCAAGGCAATCTTTTATGAGAAGAAACAGTAGGACGCAAAGAAAAGGGAAAAAAAGTGGTTTCACCAAAGTGTTGGGGTATAGTAGCCATCATCAGAGTGTCTCCAAATGCCCTGTTGACACCCACCCAATGGAACACCTTGCACACACACATAGACTCAACATACACTGAGCACACCATTTTTTCTAGTTGATTGTAAAAAAAAAAAAAAAAAAAACTTTTACCTATTATGATAATGTACATTGTAAAAGTAAAGATTTGTTCAGCATTGCCATTAATTGTTATAATAGCTTATAATTTCCATGATTGCAATAAATATTACCATTGATAGTGTTGAGTACAACTTATTGCAATTTATAGCGCCAACCATTATAGGAATTGCATTTTAATGGTTGCTTACACCAACAATAGGTGGATTTACGTGGACAGCCTAATTCCGATAAATTCGGAAAAGACGTCTAATCGGAAAGAAAATGTTGCATTTTTGAATGTTGCATTTCCGAATGGAAAGAACCTTTCCGAAAGAGATTTCATTCCTTTGCAAGGAGGTAGTTAGAATCCTTTTGGAATGCCTTTCTGATAGCCAGTCGTTGTACGTAAACGCTGTTTCGGAAAGTTTTCCCTTTGAGTTGTATCTGCGCATGCACAGCGTAGTGACGTAATGCTTCACTGAGTTTTTCCAGCACCGAGATGCATTTTAATGCATTTCAAAGCAGTACCGGTCTGCATCGGAGAGTGATTAATTCATTCATCGTTGGAAAGACTTGAACATATTTGGATGGTTAGATGGATGAAAAGACAATTCTGCACATGCCCTCTTTGCCGTTTTCTTCTTCCGGGCGCAAGTTGCCGGTTGGCACCCAACTCACCAAAGCATTATCGCCACCTTATGAACGGGATTGTGGATCGTCTGCGCATGTCCGAAAGCGTTTTAGATTAGATGAGTCAATGCATGTAAACACCGGGTCGGAAAAAAACCAAGTCATGTAAACAGGCAACCGACATTGCAATTCGGAAAGGAGAAAAGTATCCAATGTAAACCCACCTAATGAAGTCCATATTCTCATAGAAAAAAAATACAGCATTCAACTTGCAATTACACTACAAGGCAGTGTTGCTAAGCGATTTTCTGTAAACTCTTGGGAAATGATACAAAAACAACTTCCATGAACTGACACTGAACAAACAAACAAAAGTCACTGTCAGAAATACGTACGCTGCTGTCTCATCGTTCTAATGGTGTACAGCCTTAGCATGTTATCTTAAATTTTATTTTATTTTCACAGTATCTGTGCTGCTGTAGTAAGCCATTTTCTTATACAAAGTGTGCAGAGCACCATCTTTTTACATCTATGTTGAAAAGTATTTTAACATTTGGAGGACCAGGTTCTTATTACTTGGACTGAGTTTCCTTTTCAGCACGCCTGGGAGCTGGAGCTGCCATCTTTATTGGAGAAGAACATAAATAGTCAATGTAAACTGACATATATACGTAGTCGAAGCAATCAATGACATGGCATTGCAGACCTACTGACTACTGAAAAGACTAAAATCCTTCATCTGGTGATGATATAACAGGGACAATTAACAGAACCAAGATCTCTAATTTGATGGCTGGACTTACTGTCCGGCCATCCAGACCAAACTGGCATTAAACTAGCCAACTATAAATTCTAAAGCTAATAAGGTTCAACATAACTAAGTTACATACATGTGATAAAAGATAATTGCTATTTCTGAATCTCTGTGTAGAAGGCAGTAAACAGACTAATGGCCGACACAGGGGAGGATGAGTTATTCTGACCAATGCGGAATGTGAGAGTTGATCTGCCTGATCCCTTTACTAGTGACAGGGGTTTTCTCAGCTGGGTGAGACCATTGGAGTTGGCAGTGTCTATAGTCTATAGAATGTATGCTATGAAACCAACATCCTGATATAGCTGAAAAGAACTAATCAGCCTCTGACTCTGAGGGTCGATATCATCCATCAAAACATTTTAACTTTGGCCAAATATGCCCAACACCAACTACTAAACTGCTCACTTTCAAAACAGTGTTTCAAGGGGCTGAGTGGGCATATTCGAACTTGAAGCTTAGCAAAGATGACCTCTGACCTTTGGGTCTGTAAGGGTACCAAGACAGGCGACGCATCCTTATATTTGTCAGTTTATAAACATTGAATTGACAACTTAAGTGTATTCAGTACGGCCACATACCTCTGCCAAAGCCCGACATTAGGTAGAACCCAATTACATAGTCTAATTATCAACCAAACACAGTAAAATAACTGTAACTGAAAAAACAGCTGAGCAAAAAGAAAACATATCCAGACCTACTATAAAGTTCAATGGTTCCCTCTTAGGGACATGCTCCACTCTTCAACCATTTTCATAGAAATTAGTTACATTCTTTATGTGCATTTGACAGAAATGGTACAAAAAAAGAAAAAAGAAAATACATGTACAATAAGGTAGAAAAAATTCCCTTCATGATCTTTCATCCAGATCCAAACAAAAATTCAATGTGTTCCTGTCTTTTTCGGTCAGTGTAATGTCTGGTTTTCTCTATCATTTATAATGGGACTTTATTTGTCTGTACGCTTGTGGCTGCAGGTCTTCTGAAGCAAAAAAAAAGAAATAAAAAGTCTGTTTGCTTCCATTACAGCACTAATGAAACAAGCACAAAATTCCCTAAGGTTTTGTGTAGAAGTAGATTCAGAGGGAAAATTGTGGGAATGAGCAAAATTTATTAAGATCTTTTGAATTTTTTATTTCCAGCTCCTCTCCTCTCCAACATACCTCACAGTTAGCGGGGGCCGGTGCCCGGATGCCTAGTTTGAGGTGATCTGTGATTGGACGAGAAGCCTCACTAATGCCAATTCCGCACACGCACACCAAGCATAAGCTACCATGGCTACAAACATCTCATCAGCTTGGAAATCTTTCACCGTGAATGAGGAAAACACAAAGCTTTGTAACACCAATAAGTACAAAATAAGCTGTGGATCTACCCCGAAACCAGTCGACACAATGAACTTAGCTAGCCAGAGCACAGAGCCAGCCAAGAGTATGTATGCTGTAAATTATGCTTTTAAAAAGTGAATCTGAATAGGCCAAAAAAAAAATGTTTAAGGGCCGATTTGCACACAATAATTTTCTGAAGTCTAAATAGCAAAATACATCACTCAAGTAAACAGTTCACTTGCTAGCAAAGTTTAATCAGTTCAGAAATGTATTGAGCTTTTTCGGTTCTTACCTAGAAAACAAAATCTCTATTTGTGGAACAAACATAAGCCGATATTTGATAAAAAAAAAAAAAGTTGGCTGAAAAGATTATCACAAAATAAGCTGGTGAGGAAAATCAACTACTGTGGTTATGGTCAAGCAAGTTGTGCAGTTACAAAGAAGCATTCTTCATGATAAAAATAATCTGCGTGCATGTTTTAACTTTGAGGATAAACTGACGACTGCAGTCGTTTTTAAAGTTGTGCAGCCGGTAAGTCAGACGCTTTTAGTTAGAAACATGTTTCTGTAAAAAGTAATGACTGTTTTCCTCCTTTGAAAAACCACAACACGACAAAATGTTCATGTAGAAGCTTTGCAGGAATCACACGCCCCCAACCTTATAGAGGATTATTGTGAACTCAAAACTCAATCCCATTTTATTTTACAGCTATATAAATATATACCTAGGGCAGAGGTCACTAACAGGCGGACCGCGGTCCGGGTCCGGACCCAGACGCCGTCCTATGCGGACCCAGACCTATAATCAATAAATTATTGAGGGATTCTACATTATGGCGGGGCGCTTCTATTTTAACCCGCACAGCTTTTCTACTCTTTACGGCATTTGTTTAGCAGACCTTACAGACCAATTGCATGCGAGTTAAGCCATCCCACGTGATGCTGCTCAGCCAATCAAATTTGTGTAAAAAAAACCCCGCGACTCTGAAAACGGAGATGAGCATCAGAGGCGAGTGACAAGTGGAAAGGGAAATTAGCGATACAGGGAGATGACACGGATAGACAAGTG
>VRLP01005755.1:0-33898 GCA_009660295.1 Lophius piscatorius
ATCTATCTATCTATCTATCTATCTATCTATCCATCCATCCATCCATCCATCCATCCATCCATCCATCCATCCATCCATCCATCCATCCATCCATCCATCCATCCATCCATCCATCCATCTTCATACGATCGTGTTCTTCTTCTTCTTCTCTCACATTGTTTCTGACCTCGGTGGTGAAACACTGGGACAATGTTGTTGAGATCAATGACATCCTATAATTAAGATCGGCTGCCTGACTGAATAATTACATTAGGGCAGAGGAGACCTTTTTACTGCAGCAGCAGAGACCAGAGTCGTGTCGTCGAGCAGGAATGGAGGTCGTCCGCTCCGTATTTAGATCGTCTTTGTTCTTCGTCACTGGAAAGCCTCTTCGCTCTTTTCAGGTTTTACTTTCGGTGCGTATGAATGGACTCGAGGAGATTCATCTGGAATACTAAGTCATATTCCACTCGATTGTTTCATATTTTTACTAAGTCGGTTACTGACTCAGCCACTGACTTTGTTCCAGCAGACAGGGGTTCCAGTCCCAGTCAAAAGAGGGCGCTGAAGAAACCCAAATAAACCAAAATACATGCAGATTCATTTTCTGTCTCACAGCGGAAACCCGGTGTTGTAATTATTATTGCAAGGCTTTAAAAAGCCTTGCAATAATTTTTTCATAGTGTTTCTGTAATTTATTGATGTCAGAGCCTTTGATCTAAGAACATCAGCTGAGGAGAGAAATATTACTGTTTTTTGTGTTTAATCACATAATACTCACACATAGTAACAGATTACTCACACATAGTAACAGATTACTCATCCATAATAAATATAACTCATGTATAGTAACAGATTACTCACACATAGTAACAGATTACTCATCCATAATAAATATAACTCATGTATAGTAGCATATTACTCACACATAGTAACATATTACTCACACATAGTAACATATTACTCACACATAGTAACAGATTACTCAGATATAGTAACATAATACTGACACATAGTAACAGATTACTCAGATATAGTAACATAATACTGACACATAGTAACATATTACTCACACATAGTAACAGATTACTCAGATATAGTAACATAATACTGACACATAGTAACATATTACTCACACATAGTAAAGTATTACTCACACATAGTAACAGATTACTCACACATAGTAACATATTACACATAGTAACATATTACTCGCACATAGTAACAGATTACTCACACATAGTAACATATTACATATAGTAACATATTACTCACACATAGTAACAGATTACTCACACATAGTAACAGATTACTCACACATAGTAACAGATTACTCAGATATAGTAACATAATACTGACACATAGTAACATATTACTCACACATAGTATCAGGTACAATGTCACTGAAACTGAAAATAAATAATGTTAACACCTACCTGTTCATAGACACCAAATACAAAGACACCGGATAGTTGCGAAGCTATTTTAAGTTTATTTTGTGTAATCCAAATGCGATTTACCTTAAAACAAGCTATGAGCGTGGGAGGTTTAATACATAAAAACATAAAATACACAATAAGATAATCCTACAAAGTCCTTTGTTTAAAAATGTTTTAGAGCGTGATGGTCAAAGCTGGGGGTTATTTGTAAAAGGTAAATTCACCAAAGGATGAATCTACAAATGCGAAAAAATAATCTACAGATTAATATAAAAACTCATCTGTTAGATGAATCGACTTATTAAAAAAATAATCAATAGATTGCTTGATGAGGAGAACCCAACTTTTTATTATACTATAACACTAATTATGACTGAGCTTGTGTGGAAGGAGCCGAGTGTGCAGCGAGATAGTCTTCCTGCCGTCATTTCATTCCTCTTCATCCGTCTGAAAAGATTCACTTCTGAAAACAGCTTTAAAGAATCTTCTGCTAAACTCTTTGCAGAAGGGTTCACCTCAGCTGTCACCTCCTCTCCTCACCGTCACCGTCTTTTTCAACCACCTCTCCTCTCCTCTCCTCTCCTCCCCTCTCCTCTCCTCCCCTCTCCTCTCCTCTCCTTTTCTGTTTTTTTCTTCATACCACACTCGTGCAGATATTTATAGAGAAGTTAGAACAGAGAGAGAGAGAAGTGGCTTTTTGACAGCCGTTAATTCTGCTTCTGTGACATGTTAATTAAGCGCCTCTCGTTCTCGTGCGAATCATTTTAAATCCGAGCGTACTATATGTGTCGCCGCTGCTCTTTTATCCGTCACCACCCGTCAGCTCGCGTACGAAGTGATTGAAGCGCCATTTTACCCGCTTTACATCCGCACGCCGATACGGGAAATGGAATGGATGGTGGTTTTTTTTTCTCCCTCGTTGACGCCGCATCATCAGCGCCGACTGTTCGGATGTGGATTGTATTTTCAAACCGTGATTGATATGATTCTATAAATAGAGAAAGAAAAAGATAAAAGCATGTATTTCAAAAAAAAGATATTTCCCCGTTTATTCCCCGACTGTTAATCTTCCCGTCGGCCTATTAATCACGGCCGTCCGCGGGTTCAGAGGTCACACGCCGCTCCTCTCCCTGCACTGAAGTCAGAGGTCGCGCTGCGTTCAGGCCCCATAGGGAGACGCCGTAGATCAGAGCCTTCAACGCTGCTGCTGTGAAAAAGTTTTGGATCATCTATCGTTGTCGTTATCGCATCTCATACAATCTCAATAAATGCTTTAATAAAAACAATATGCCAAAAAAAATAAAATAATAATTTCATTACTTTTCTTTTTTTTTTTTTGGCGAGGGACATCAAAGGGTTTTAACTTTCCTGTTCACTCTGGGCGACATCACTGCCGGGTGTTAACACCTCTGCAGCTTCTAGTCAGGCGTGCGTCTTCATCAGGTGGAGCCCGGTGCTGTCAATCACACCTGGATCCACACATCGGCTTCGCTTGTCCTTCATCATGCTTTGCTGGGGAAGCAGCGCTGCCTTTTTTTTTTCTGTAATTTTCAATTTTGTGCCTCAGGGCTTCTGACTCCATTTCTGCGTGTGAGGAAACTGAAAATGCGGCGCCGGAGTGAAAAGGCAGCCTTCTGCAAACATTGTCTCCTACCAAAGCGTGAGAATGCTGATCCTAGAGAGAGAGGGACGAAAAAAGATAAATAAAATAATCCAATTATGCGTCACTCTGGGATGTCAACGCAAACTAAACAATCTCGTAACCAGTCAGGTGGAATTTACCTTCAAATATACTCATTTGTGTTTTTTTTGGGTTTTTTGCCGTTTAAAACCCTTTGATGTCCTGGCCAAGAATCAAAAATATAACAAAAACATTTTTTATTAATCTAATAATATCTCTTAAGACTCTGTAAATTTACCCTAAAACGAAAAATCTTTTGCTCAAGTGTTTTTTTTGTTGTTTGTCATTTGATTTATAAAAATCATTTCATGGGAAAGTTTTGTATTTCATGGAAAACGGTCCATTTTAAAGTAGATTAGCTCAACCTTTGACCTTCATTAGACACACAAATTTAATTAGATTTAAGGTATTTATTGAAAATTGTTCCAACTTCATTTATTATTATTATTATTATTATTATTATTTACGGAATTACTTCGAATAGGTCCACTTTAATGTAATTGGGTTGGTCCAACTAATTTTGCAAAAGTTAATTTAAACTACTAGATGGAGTTTATTGTATTCAAATACATTAAATTGCCTTTACATCTCTTAGAAATACTTTATAATATTTAAAAGAATCGGTCTAGAGGATACTTGTTGGATATTTAACATTTAAGACATTTTGTTGGTCTGACTTAATTTATTTGAGTTGGGTCAACGTGATTTATTAAGGTTGATTCAACTTGGTTAATTGGCTTAGCTTAGCTCCAGCGTCATTAGTTAGGTTTATTCAAAGTTAAATACTGGAATTTTTTCAACTTGATTTATTAGGTTTGATCCAACTTCGTTACTTGGATTAGGTCCAACATAATTAGTCGGGTTGATTGAAGTTAGTTAATGGAACAGTTCCAACTTCTTTTATTAGGTTTGATCCATCGGCTCCACAGACTGATTCAGAACAAGCGAGTAAATAGGAATAAATAACAAACATTGCGAGGTGCTGTGATTCCTTTGAACTCCACAAACTTCTCCACGACTTTGACCTGAAACTTCCGACCTAGAATCTTTACTCCTTCTGGGTTTTGGTTTTCTAAAGTTGTTTATTATTATTTTTTCAAAAAGTGAGAGTTCTGAAGGCGTGAAGCTGCTTTTTTTTTTTCTTCTTCTTCTCTGGTTAACAATCGAGAGACGCAGCTAAAATAAATCTCTGAATAATGAGAATCTGTGACACAAAAAAAATCACAGCGCTCCAGTCCCTCAGTCGTCGGCTTTGATGTCCTCTGGCTTCTTCTGAAGGTTGTCTGTTCTCTCACAATCTGGACGGCATGTTTGTAAAAGTCAGACGTGTCATCAAAACAAGAACAACCCTGTCTGAATCTGAAATAAAAGGATGGGGTTGTTTTTTTTAAAATTCTTTTTGAGAGCTGGATTGAGGAGGAGGAAGATGCTGCCAGAGAAGATGTGGTTGGAAGGTAGGTGGGTCGAGGGCAGGAGGGAGGGAGTGAGGGGAGGAGGGAGGGGAGGAGGGAGGGGGGTATGGAGGGTAGATCAATAGATCTCCAGTATCAGTAATAATCTGTCAGTTATAAATGAACCTTCTGATTAAAACGTAAACACATCAGGTTCTACATAAATAATGAAACGTATATAACAGACACACACCACTCACACACATTCACACACATGCACACACACACCACACGCGCACACACCACACACACTCACACACACGCAAACACACACCACACATACGCACCACAGACACACACACCACACACACACTCACACACATGCACACACACACCACACGCACACTCACACACGCGCACGCACACACCACACATACGCACCACAGACACACACACCACACACACACCACGCACACACACGCAGAACCACGTCAGGAATAACGTTATCCTGCCCTGAATTTAAATGTAGGAACTTCTGTTTCCCAACTACTTTATTTTCCTGCTCCAAATAACCGATATGTCGGAGATTTGTTGGGCGAGAAAAGCGAGGTCGTGGTTCCAGTCCGAGCCCGCCGGCGTAGAATCAACCCGGGTTCACATTCAGCTGAAATTGATTACTCAATTTTTCATCGTATAACTTTTCCAGCGTCACAAACAAAGTCTGACCGGAGAATCAAATGAACTGGTTGTTGTTGGAATATTGAAATGAATGGGTGTGTGTGTGTGTGTGTGTGTGTGTGTGTGTGTGTGTGTGTGTGTGTGTGTGTGGCTTTGCAAATTAAATCTCTCTGCCTCTGCTAACTGACTTTCAGAACCAAGTCTGTTTAGCATTTGCATAAACTAAATGTGCGCTCGTGGGACTTCAGAGGTCCGGATGTACAAACGTAAAATTAGCATGAAATTCAAACCCAGAAATCTTTCCCTACGTTTTCACTTCCAGATACTTTTGCAGTTTCTTTTTTTTTTTCCCACCCTGGATGCAAAAAGACGTTGTGCTGAATGTGACTTTGGACTCAACTTTGTGTCTTTCAGTCCCGTGTCACGCCGACTGCTCGGCGTGTTCGGGGTCACCGGACCACTGTGATGGCTGCAGGAACCCGAAGGCCGTCCTCCATCATGGCCGCTGCGTCTCCATGTGTCCAGCCGGCTACTATGCCGAAGGCCGAGTGTGTGCAGGTAGGACTGCATTTTAGACATGTGTGTTCGATCCTGTTGAGACCCACGAAAAGTCGGGGTTATTACGGAGGGGCTTCGCCGCAGATCCTTAACGCAATAACTCCAAAAACCCTTTCAAGAATCTTTTTTCTGTTGGTCCCGGATCGTCTTTGCCGTCCCACAGAACCACGGCACTTTGTCTGAGCGTTGACCCGCAGCAGACAAAGACTTTTACCGCCCTGGATTCCCACCAACTCACTGACCTCCTCCCTCAGAGAGCCTGACATTTACTGCCCACCGCTATTCATGAGGCCGTAAACGCCAAAACGCCCCGACCTTGTAAAGCTATCAGGCTCAGATTAAGGTATTGACCTTGAGGTCCAGCTGCTGATGCTCCGGTTGGACGTGTGGAGAGTTCTGCCTCTATAGGTGGGTTTTCACATGGACAGCCTGATTCTGAATGGATTCGGTGAATATGCTGAATGTAAACTCCCCTTCCAAAAGAAAGGTCCCTCTCCTGATTTCATTCCTTCGCAAGGTCGTCTAAGTCCTTTCATGAAAGTCTTACCGATATCCAGTCGCTGCATGTAAAGGCTGTTTCACGTAAACGCTGATTCATGGAAAACGCTGTTTCACGTAAACGCTGATTCATGGAAAACGCTGTTTCACGTAAACGCTGTTTACTGTCGGAAAGGTTTAAAGATAGAAGAAAAGTGTCCCATGTAGAGCCTCCTAGTGAGATTAAAGAAATCTCCCTCACATCTTCATCTCGTTGTTTGGTCTACATGTTCGTACGTGTGGGCGACGATTATAACTCACAGTAACATTCTTCATACGATCACGTTTTCCTCCTTTCATTTTTCTGGATGTGTTTTCTCCCAGAGCTTTTCCCCATCTCTTCCTCTAATCCGTTTTTTCTTCCTCCTCTCCGTCGCCATCGTCTTTATCTCCAGCTCCTCCTCCTCTTTCCGTCCGCCATCTCTCCCTGAGTGGGCGGGTCGTTCCTGTGGGGGTTAATCTGAAGTTTTCTCATCGTATAACATTTAAAATCTCAGTCGCTATCAGGCATAAACAGAGAAACCGAGAATTAAGAAAACTGTTGAATCCAGACATGAAACCGTTTCCAACAAACTCCTGCAGTCAGAGAGCTGCTTAGTATGATTGATTATTTCATGTTTTCTATGTAACTTTAACTGTCTGTCTGTCTGTCTGTCTGTCTGTCTGTAACTTTAGCTGTCTGTCTGTCTGTAACTTTAACTGTCTGTGTGTAACTTTAACTGTCTGTCTGTCTGTAACTTTAACTGTCTGTCTGTCTGTCTGTCTGTCTGTAACTTTAGCTGTCTGTCTGTCTGTAACTTTAACTGTCTGTCTGTAACTTTAACTGTCTGTGTGTAACTTTAACTGTCTGTCTGTCTGTCTGTAACTTTAACTGTCTGTCTGTCTGTCTGTAACTTTAACTGTCTGTCTGTCTGTCTGTCTGTAACTTTAACTGTCTGTCTGTCTGTAATTTAACTGTATGTCCGTCTGTAACTTTATCTGTCTGTCTGTAACTTTAACTGTCTGTCTGTAACTTTATCTGTCTGTGTGTAACTTTAACTGTTTGTCTGTCTGTAACTTTATCTGTCTGTCTGTAATTTAACTGTGCTGCCTGTCTGTAAATTTATCTGTCTGTCTGTAACTTTAACTGTGCTGCCTGTCTGTCTGTAACTTTAACTGTCTGTCTGTCTGTAAATGTATCTGTCTGTCTGTAAGTTTAACTGCGCTGCCTGTCTGTCTGTAACTTTAACTGTCTGTCTGTCTGTAAATGTAGCTGTCTGTCTGTAAGTTTAACTGCGCTGCCTGTCTGTCTTGGCATAATTGGGCTTCTTTGTAGTTTTTTGACAATTTTTTATGATGCAAAATGCTAGATTTGAATATAAACATTGATTTATGTCAAAGCTAAACGTTGCAGTCTGTGCTTACAGCTCCCTCTAGTGACGGTAAGGACAAAGCAACAACAAATTTAATCACACACTTCAAGTTAAATCATCCCGAGGAACATAGCCAGCTGAGAAGCTAATGTTAGCAGAGCCGCTATCGTTAGCAGAGCGGCTAAAGCTAGCGGGAGCTCGGAGCCAGCCACAAGCCCCGTTCTTTTTTCTTTAAATAATCCAGACGTTCAACAGTTTTCACTGCTGCTGCGTTAAAAAAACAAAAAAACACATGAATTTGTTCACAATTACTGTGAAATACACTTTTAGTCTGTTTCTGACTGTTTTCTACTTTTACTGTTTTATTGTGACAGAAGACGGAATTGTCTGAATTAAAAAGAAATCTTATCAAATAGGACTTTCTATAGTCATTGTTTAAGCCGCCTCTTCTGCGGCCCCTTTGAAACTGTGGTGCCCCCTCAGGGCTCTATCCTCGGCCCCTTGCCTTTTAACAAACACAAACTGCCACTGGGCCTAAATATAAACAGGTTCAATCCGCTGGAACACATTTTTCTACAATTACTAGCGACATTGAAGGGATAAACTGGGTGGCGGTCCTGTTTGAAGAAAAAAACTCAGATTGGATCAAAATAATCCAGAACCTTTTCTTTCCTCTCCTCCCACACAGCCTGTCAATCATCCTGTGCAACCTGTTCCAGCGGTGTGGGCTGCCGGTCCTGCGGCTCCCAGCTGCCTCTTCTTAGCCCGGATAGCGGTCGGTGCCTGGCTTCCTGTCCTCCCGGCTCCTACCGGCACGACCACGCACACTGTCGCAGTGAGTACCGCCGCAGGTCATGTGACTCCGTCGACCCGCTGAAGGGTCCCAATGGCGTCACGTCCGATTCACCGTCTTCTGCATTAAAAAAAAAGAACATGACAGGAAGACTTCTTAAGCAGACGTTTTCAACTTCTCTCTACTTTTTCCACATGTTTGTGGAATTATGACCTTTTGCACTGGAAAAAAATGACCCACAAAAATGAAGTACAAAAATGATTTATAAAAAAAAATCGAGTGAAAACTTGTTTGGTAAGTTTCTTAAAAATTGAGACGTGATATTTAGATCTTGAAATGAGCTGGTAAAACAAATTTATTCACTATATTTTTACTAATATGAGGAAGTTTTGTGTCTCAGAATCACCCAATGATATTTAAAATTTTATTTTCTACTTTTTTTTTTTTTTTTTTTCCAACATTTTTCTTTGTTTTGTTTTTTTGTGCATTTTTGCTTGTTTTTCCTTTTATTTATTTTTTCCTATCTCCTTAACCACCTCACAGTTTTCCCGTGTTGGGATTTATAAAGTTCCATTCTATTCTGTTGTGACACTTTTCTAGAATTAAGTCCATTATGAGTTTGAAATAAGATTAGAGCGAGATATTTTCGCATTTTAACATGAACTTTGAGAATTTTAGATATTTTCAAGATTGTTTGACCTGACAAGAAGTTCAACCGCCAAAAAAAAGAAGTCCTTAGGTCTCGTTAGAATGTCACTCGTTCAGCGATTGTGTCTTAAATCCGATGCTATAAGATGTTTTTTCTGACATATTGGCCTGATTTAGTCAAAATTTATTGTTATTTATTATTTAATTATTCGTAATTATTCATATACTTTACAACCATATATATCCGATTATGTCCAAATTGGCTCGTATGAATCTACACAAGGAATTCCGTCTTGTTTTATTCCTGAGCTCAGAAAAACCAGTTAACTGTCTTCATCTTCATCATTGAGTCACAATGGGGTCTAATCCTAGAAGAGACTGATGACATCATAGAAAGGTTGAGTCACTGTGGACTGTTTGAGATTATAAATGAGTCACATTTAATCAGAGGGATTAGTTGTACAAAGCAGGGGATTGGGGTCTTACACCCTTGCTGTCGGAGACTCCAGCGTTGGCCTAGTTTTATTCGTACTTACGTTTTCCGACACCATCATTCCCCAAGAAACAAAATCAGAACCCCGGTGACTCTCAGTCAGCTTGTTTCAGACCAGCCTCTGGGAGGTGGCCGCATTCATACTTCAGCAATGAGGCAGTTAAAAGCAGTGGGAATCCACCGCCGGTGCTTCACAGTGTTGTGACTGTGCGACTTGTTTCTAGTGGATCGGTTGAGCGTAAGTTTGAGTTGATATTCAGTCTGAATATTTTACGAGGTGACAATGGAGAGAGAGCTCTCTCTGGGATACAGCAGTTTTTTTGTAGAGTATTGCGCTTCTGCAGATGAATTCCTCGGAAAATCTGAGAAAGCCACATTTAGAGGCAGCAAGTAGCCGAATGTGTTTATTGTGCAGGTGTCATGAATAAGTTTTTCTTTCTGTTACGTGAAAGGGGAAAAAGCTGTTTGCAGAATTTTTGCAAGGGGAAATGAAGTTAAGTTTTCCTGTCTTTTGAAATGGGTAGAGTGATTTTAAAGAATAAATATGGTATCTGTGCATTAAGTCTTTGAAAAGATCGCAAACCTCCGCTAAGGATCTGCAGTAGCTAATTAAGAAAAAGTTATTATGACGCCACGTCGTGAGTTCATGAGGTAAATTCACCAAAATGTAAACATGTCTTGGATATGGCTAAACCAACTTCTGCGTAAAATTCCACGCAAATTAGTCCAATAGTTTTTGCGTAATATAGCAAACAAACAAACAGACACACAGTTTCTTCTAGGGCTGGGCGGTTAATCGTAAAAAGTTTCGCAATCTCAATTCTCGTGTAACTACGATGTAACTTCTGAAGTAAAGCGATTCTTAAGCATTTTAATTCAAAACATAAACTTCGGCACATCTCGCTAGCTTAGAAATCGTATATATTACGACGAGCGATGCCTGGCCCTTTAAGAGAAAGGCCTTAAGGTAGTTGCTGAGTGCTAGCTTAGTTGTAGCTTGCCTAATAGGCGCTAACTCAGTGCTAACTTAGTGCTTGTGAGGTCGACTGAGATACTGGAGAGCTAATAGCACGTAGCACAAGCAGAAACAGGATCGGTTTTTACTTTTCACTCCTTCACGTCATCTCTTTTCTTTTTAACGCTTTTTCGCGATGGCTAATCTTGCTAACAAACAGATGGACAAACATTTGGAATGAAACAATGAACGAATCAGTGTAAGCCCAGTTTTAGGAACCGGCCTCCACCTGTACCTCAAAGGAGAAGCCCATCGGGGGGGTTCCATCATCATCCTCAGGGATGGGAGGGGGAACCGCTCACAAATCACAATAATCAGAATAGAAATTTTTGAGATCTGACCCAGTTCACATTCTTACGTTTGACCAATTTTTCCTTTACGTCAACATCAACGTTGGGACGTTGGGACGCTGGGACGCTGACGTAAAGATTAGTTACTGACTGGTAACTATTCTGACTCCGCCTCCCAGTGGTTGTAATGTAATGGCTGATTTGTATATATCTTCTGGTTGTTTGGTTTTCAAGCTGAAGCCATCTGAGAAGTAATCCGGTCCCAGAAGCAATTTAAAGATTCTCGCTTACAGAGATTGTCTTTTACGACCCTCCGAGAGTCTCTGTAGTTTAACAGTGACTAAAAGCATGATGGGAGACTTTATCTCGCCAGCAGAGACGCACGAGACGTCGCAACCGGCGTACCTCAAAGGTCTCCCAGCGTTCTGACGCCCCGACTAGTAAACAAAGCTGTGGCTCACTGAGCCAAAACCCCCGCGGGCCCGCTTATGTAGTCTACACTCAAGTGTTCAGCCGGGCGCCTCCATCGGTTGGCGAAGACCTGCTGTGACTCCAGAGGAATGATGGGTAGAAAATAGAAGGAGAGAGGAGGGGCTGGTGGGCGAGAACAGAGACTAACCAAAATGTGATCACGGCCCAGTTCTGTAGTTCTTCTTTGCATCTTTGCTCATTTATCCAGAGGATTAGAATTACGGACCTCCTGGTGGCCCAAGCTCCTTAAATGTCCTCAGACACCCCTTTTCCACCCAGCAGATTCCAGGGCTAGTTCAGAGCCAGAGCCTGATTAGCACCAGTTCTTTGCTTTATCGACAGCTGAAGGACCAGCTCCTGGCTATCAGAACCGGTGCCTGACAAGGACTGACTCTCTGCTGGTCTAGAGCCAAGAACCGATTAGTTATACGGTGACGGTGATTGCCTAAACAAACAAGTTGTTAGGAGGTGCGGGAGTTGAACCAACTAAGCACTGGCACTAGCACCAGCACCGAATTAGCATCAGGTTCTTTTTGGTGGAAAAGGGGAATTTTAGCCCCCACCGTATAACGTGATCGGTTCTTGGCTCTGGACGACCAAGGAGTTGGTGCTTGTCTGGCACCAGTTTTGACAGCCAGGTGCTTGTGCTTAGGCTGTCGAAAAGCAAAGAACCGGTGCTAAATCAGTCTCTGGCTCCAAACTAGCCCTGGTACCAGCTAGGTGGAAAAGCATTTTAAATATGATACACTGCTTCTTCCTACCTTCATTCAACCTACTTTTTACTGTTTACAATTTGTTTTGTACAAACTACGGTGGGAATCCCACCTCATACATTTTTGCTACCTCTGGCCCCCTTCAGCGCCGCCGACGCTGGAGGCATCAGTTGTAGAACTCCCCTCTCATGCATTATTCCGACATCAGCTCTGGAATAATGCTGCACGTATTTCATTCTCAACAACAACATTTCATGAAGTGGCAGCTGTTCTTGCGAGAAGCCTTACGCATTTGTTCCGCATATAGTCATACGAGCGGAGGCTGGTCCACAAGAGGAAGAGGAGGCTGGTCCAAAAGAGGCGGAGGAGGCTTGAGTAACTGGTTGAAGTGAATCACTCGTAAATCTCTTATCACTGATTGAATATTTTTTCTATCTTTTTTGGGGGGAAAAATCCCATGCTTCAGTGGTGAAACCTACAGTGCTGGCATGGGGAAAGGCAATCTGTGTGAAGTAGTGGTGGAGGGCAGAGGAGGACATATTTTAGTAGGAGGAAGACGTAGAATGATTTTGGAACATTTCCGCCACTTAGGGGAGATTTAACGTCCAAAAGTGAACGGCTATAATTTATCAAAGCTGGTCCGATTTAGTCCAAATAAGTTGCGTATGAATCGAATTCAGGAGTTTTATCTTTGGATGTATATTATTTCACTATAATAGTTCCTATTTTACCCTTTAGGGGGAGCTTTTTGAGGAAAAACACTGTCAGACTCACATAAAGTTCACCTACCCAACACCTACCCATAATGCATCTCAGCCCACCAGTCGACAGACGTCTGGCTTTAATTGGATGGTCAAAATGAGCAACGGTGGGAAACCTGATTCCATATGACGGTAATTTGGTAGGTGATTAGTTCGAGGCCGTTAGGACGGATTTATTCTATTCCAGCATATGGGAAAGAAAGGGAGGGAGGAAGGAGGGAACGGGTGGAAGAACGGTGGAGGAGATGAGGGCTGACAGCTGTAACGAGTGTGTGAGGTATTAAGAAGGTGCCGGAAACATTAGCGCAGGATTACAGCGATTCTTGGCGGGGGACCAGGACCACCAGGAGCTCAGATTGGCCCCGCGGGTCTCCGCGAGCCTGTTGGTTCTGTCTCTGGCTCATGACAGAGGGCTTAACTCCGTCTGCTCCTCTGCAGGTCCAACTCGTTTGTAATTATGGTTTTAACCACGCTGCTAGCTTCTATCGTTTATTAGCCCCCCTGTAAAATGTCTTTATGACGTCATTTCTTTTGTTTTTCTTGTTGTTGTTGTTGCACAAGTTGATGAACTCAAGTTATTCTCTTGTGTGAACAATCTTTTCATCAAGTTTGTTTAACTGAGGGTATTATGATTATGATTTTTTTGTTTTAATGTCTTTATACACTGGAAGAAGAAAAAAAATCACCATGAAAAATAAGTTAAAAATCTAGTCTAGTCTAGTTTAAATCATCAGCTCAGTGTTTTGTTATCAAACATGTTTACCTCTTAATTTAAGGTATTTTTAGGTTTTATTATTGCAGCACTGTTTATGAAGTTAAGAAAGTGATATTTAAGATTTTTAAGGTAAATTGGGTTTTTAAGCTGGCTTGAATATTTATATTTCATATTTAGAATTTGAAAAATTTTCAAGACTCTTTGACTTAACAGGATATTCACAATGCGTCGTCTGAGCTCCTATATCTCACTGAAATGTCGCTTTGTAAGAGAATGTGTCTTAAATTGACTTTACTGAGATATTTATATCTACAAAACGTGAACGTATCCGCCGCCGTTTCTCCTGAAGATCCTTAGTATAACCGATATAACTCAAAAACTATTACGTGCATCATTTTCCAACTTTATACTCCCGTAGACCTAAGTACGAGGAAGAACTGGACTGATTTTGGGAAAGCTTGGTTGCACATTTCCACCACTAGGGGGAAATGTGGTGGGGGGAAACTTTATCATGATTCTTTTTTTTTTTTAAACTGGTAGTCCGATTTAGTCCAAATTTGATGCATATGAATCGACTCAAGGAGATCTATCTTGTATATATCATATTATACTCTAATAGTTCACATTTTACTCTGATAGTTCATATCATACTCTGATAGTTCATATTTTACTCACTGGGGGATGTTTGTTTTAATGATAAACATTGTTTTCGGACACAATGTTCTAACAGTTTGCTAACAAGTTTTGTCCAACAGTGAAGGACTAAGAATAGACCTCTGGGGGACACCACAACCGGTCCAATTTAGTCCAAATTTGATGCATACGAATGGACTGGATGAGATCTATCTCGTATATATCGTATTATACTCATATAGTATGTTTTGTGCATACATTCCATTTCCGGGCTTCAATCGGGGGATTGTTTGTACAACGCAGGAGATTGGGGGCTTTTCAGGGTTACACCCTTGCCTACGCGGGACCCCAGCATAGGCCTTAGTTTTGTCAAGAAATAAGGAGAAGAAGTTTTTGCCGTCCAGACTTCAGTTGTCAAAACAGATTTTTATTTATTTTTTTTAGCCAGAAACAAAAACCTGCTTAATCTTTCTACCTTCCTTAATTTAATCCCTGAATCTCTCACCTCATCAAATTTGTTTGGGATGGACACTAACGATGGCGTCTCCCCACCCCTCCCGGGATGGAGAGTGAAGATTAAAGATTATCCGCCGCCTCGCGTGACGGCGCGTTCGTCCCAGCTTCCCCGGTTTATGCCGACTCAGCTTTTAGAGGAAGCTTTTTTGGCAACGTGCCGAGTAGGATTACATCTTCTTCTTTTTTGGGCTGCACAGAAAAACAAATTGCTTTCCTGCAAGGGGTCAAGGTAAAGGTCACGTAATCCTCTTGTTGGCCATAACCGTTTTTTGGACGGGGGGGGGAGCCGTATTTGCGTGGGCGACCCAATCGTACAAATGCAGTTTCATCTCATGCAGAATGATTGCAGTTCCAGTTTCATCTGTTTTCTCCATCTACAAGAAGAAGAGTGTGATAGATTGGATCTTTCCAGGATTGTTCCAGCTGGATTCGCAAACTGATATAATTTTTTAGCAAATAGCTTTTTTGTCTTAATGCATTTTTTTTTCCGGGATCGGAAATTTCTCTGCAGAATCGCTGCACGCCAGACAAAGTCTATATTTTCGTCCCCGCATGGCGAGAAGGTATCCGGAACCCCTCACAAGAGAAGGAGGAGGAGGAGGAGGAGGAGGAGAGGGGCCGATGAAAAGATAGACATTAAAATTTAACGGGAGTGAGAACAGATGAAGATAAAGATGGAGACACAGAGAGAGAGAGAAAGAGAGATGACAGGAAAACGTGAGAGGCCGGAAGGGCTGAGGCGGGGGGGAAAAGGAAAGAAGAAGAAGAAGAAGAGAAGAGCGAGCATCATGGAGGAAGGAGGAGAGGAAGAGCAGCACGATGTCAGAAAGTGAGGGAGAGACGGAAGACCCGTTAACTATCTCACTCCAACTAGTCCAACCGAGATCCCTTTAAATTAAATTTGAATCCCCTTAAATTTTAGTGGTTCAATCAGGGGGATTCGTAGAACGCAGGGGATTGGGGGGTTCTCAGGATATACCCTTGCTATCAAGGATGGTTGCTAGGGCCTAATGACCATCCTTCCTTATTCTTTCTCCCTTGTCGTTTTGAGGAATTTAGATCACACCTGAAGAATTCTGCCCCCTACTGGTGGAAAATATACAACTGACATTTCCCAAAATCAACCCAGTTCTTCCTCATACTAAGGTCTATGTGATTGTGAACTTTAAAAATGATCCATGAAAAAGTTTTTCGAGTTACGGTAAATACACTGTGAAATAAATCGATTCCATGGAGAAAATGTAATTTCATACTTTCCACACACGCTGAACGATGTTGAATAAAACGCTCGTGAATTCTGCGTTAACTCTGCCAGACATAACCGGAGCAGCGCATCTCCTATAGAATCTACGATTCTCTTTGTATGAAGCCTTTAAGTGAACGGCGCGTTCATAGCGGCGATGGAGGGGGTGGAGGAAGTGGAGATGTGGTCTAGCAGCCCTCAACGGACCGCGTTAGCGGGAGAAAATGCTGCTAAATAAAAAGCAAGAAAAAGACTCAGTCTGTTGGGATGAGATAAAACCCAACGTAAACTGTCTCGCGGGGAAATGTACGTATCTCCCTCGTCTTCGTGGCTCTTTAAAAATGTGAAAAACATAATCTGAGGCCGATTATGACAGTTTCAAAATAAAACAACCTCTCCCGTCGCTCAGGATGTTCTTCTGAGGTGGAACGTCTCTTCCTCCGAATGTTGTGGTTCTGCTGCTCGGGCCCGTATGGGTGAACAGGACCGTCACCGTAAACTGTTTGTCTATTTAATATGATACGGCTTAAAGTTATATCATAATGAATTACGGCCTTCATGATGAAACTAAATTCGAAAACTCAACATGTCGCGAATAAAATGTATTGTTTTGCACCGGTAAACGAAAAACGATAGAAAACGGGGCCCTGGGGGACACCGGAGGTCAAAGAGGCCACCGAAGAGAAGACATAAACCACGGCTGTGGAACAAGTTCTATTCAATAAGGTCAGCACCACGGGTGATCGGGCTGCTGCCCCTCGTCTGTGGAATGCCCTCCGTGACCATCTGAGGGCTCCACAGACGACTGACACATTTAAAAAAGGACTTAAAACTTTCCTTTTTAGCAGAACCTATAATTTTAATTGACATTGCTGCTTTTTGGTCATGTTTTTATATAGTTATTATAAAAATTTTTATTGATGCTTTTATCTGCTTTTACTTTGTAGCACTTTGAGATTTGATCCAAATGTAAAGTGCGTTCTAAATTCTACGTATGTATTTTTTTTTTGACGACCACAAACAATTTTCTAAATTGATACCACCAAAAAATAGTAATTATATGATAATAATAATAGTTTTCTACAAATATGCTTTAACAAGAGGTTGAGCTAATCTTAATATTACTGTTTTTCTTGGAATACAACTTTTCATCGTAAAATTATTTCAATATTTCAATCATTTCAATTTCAATAATAAATAATTCTCTTATTTTTTACAGATGGTTGAACAAACACACAATTTGTGATTTTACGGTAAATCTACAGCTTCTAAGATAACAAGCTAATAAATTTAAGTTAAAGAATATGCAAATAAAAATGTTAGTTTCCGTACTTCTTTTTTGTGGTGAGGATATTTATAATATATATAATTACCTCCGACAAACAGGTGACCTTTATAATGGCTGTTATTTTAAGGTCTTTGTTTTTATTGTGGGAAACCACTAATCACAAGATTTTCTCTATTCATCCTCGCCTCAGCGAGATGAAGACGAATAACGCCTCAGACTTGCAACTAAGGTGAAGAAGCAGAATCTGTTATCCTTCATATAGGTGTTAATTGAACCTATTTTTAAATATAACAAGTTAAACCTGTAAGAAAACCACCGTTCTTATAGCCGTTTAAGAATAACTGTAAAAAAAAAAGAAGAAGTGACGTTATCTCTATTTCACTTTCTCGTTAGCAGAGTTATTTTTGATCGAAGGGAGCAGCTAAGACTAAACTCACGCACGACTTTTGGCTTTTAGGAAAGTACCGCTTTACAAAGGATTTATAAACTGTTTATAATATGTTTATATGATTAGGTTGGATAAAAGTCATTAACTAAAAAAAGCAAAAACCTCTGAACCTACTGTGTTTCCTCCTCACTCGTTCTCTGCATTTGTTCAGCACATTGTTTCATTCTCTGCTCCACACTCCTAGACATTGAGCGGGGCATTACATTAAACAGACATTTTTGCCTCATTTCCTGTTCCTCTCCAGTATAAAACATCAAAGGAACAAGACACACCAGTACATTCCTCCATTAATGTAGGAGTTATTGCCCTCCTCTAAATCTACTGACAACTCCAACAAACTCTCTCAGTATCTCCCAAATACTCTGTAGCTGCTCGTCACCTGCGCCCTCCACTTCAGCGTCTCTGTTCAACCCAAGGAGCCCCCAGCTCTGCCCTTCAAATGAACTTCAAAGGAACATAGGTACCAATAATGGACTAAACACCCAGCTCCGCCCCCAAAGGAATATCAAAGGCATCACTAAGGGACTGAGCCCCAGCTCCGCCCCTAAAGGAACATCAAAAGGAATCAAAGGAACAGAGGCATCAATTATTGACATGTCGAGAGAACTGTCAATAATTGATGCCTCAAAATAAATGTATTTTGTTTTAAATGCTTTCAAACACCACTATTTAATCATCTGTAGGAAATGATAAAAACCTACTTCTGGGTAAAATTTCAGGCACATCCATCCATAAGTTTTTTTTGTGATCTTGTCCATAGATGGACAAACAGACGGTAAAATAAAACTTCAAACAAACTTACGCAACAGCTGTAAATGATAATGTGGGTTCGTATATTGACAATATAAGGTTACAACAGTAACTTTCCCCTCTGAGACTAAGAATATGTAAATATTTGCTCACTATTTGGCAAGTAATTGGTCTATTTTATCTCCAAGAAGGGTTTTTGTTTGTCTGTCTGTCTGTTTGCGAGATTACACAAAAACTTATGGAGGGATTTGCATGAAATTGTACCCATAGGTAGATTTAGGCATTTCCTTCACATGATGAAAATTTCTAGGTACCTTTTATATCTACTGAGTTATAGCGGCTAATTAAAGATTTGCAAACCAGTTACAAACCATTTTCTAAAACCTTTAAAAAAGGTGGTGTCATTGTAAAGTGGTGAACAGGTGAAGTTTTGAATAAAAGAAACAAAATTCACAATCTTAACAATCTTATTAACTTTGATAAAAAAACGCTTGAATCTAAGTCTTAAGTTTGGTTCAAATTTGAAACCTTGAAAAATATTCATTATCTGCTTGAAACGGGCTTTTTTCTAAGACCGGTTCCGTTAGTCATTTATTAAAGAACATGAAAGGATTTTTGGGTTTTGAAAAATCTTTTTCTTTGAAACATGTTCCGACTCTTTGCCTTATTCACCAAATGTGTTAAAACTTTTTTTAAAACATCACGCTGCCCTGAGAGAAACGGGATCGAACCCGCTGCTTTATTTAACGACGGAAAGTCAGTGATGGATGGAACCCAGAGTTCGGCATGGAATAGAATGAAATAGATGAATAATAGCGGGAATAAAACATATTAAATTGTGCGTCGAATCGCAGAGCCATGCTGGTAGTAGAACGATTCATGAACCGCAGGTAGTTGGTCGTGTTCCTGGTGGGCAGGTGTTTGGAGAAGGATGCTGGGAGAAGATTTGAGTCTTCTGGGCCATTAATTTGGATTTTTATCGGCATTTCATAAATTATTTCTAATCCCCCGGGGTGAATGTCTGTGCTCCCTAATTGTTTTTTTATTTCCCCATTTATTCTCTACGTCTGAGTTCCAGCGTTTGTTCCTGTACTTTGACTTTTCCAGCTTTTTGCCTTATTTCCTCCTCAGTTTCCGTGTGACACAGTCTACATTCTGAGGAGGTGATGAAGGAGGTGGAGGTTCTTTTAGTGCTTGGACTAATTTCCCTTGACGACGGAGCTGAAAGGATGATTCTTGTCATTATTCGTATTATTATTATAACTCTCAAAAACGATTTTTCGTGGATCGTTTTCATATTCATGCCGACAATTTTACCCCCTCATAATATTTATACCCTCGTAGAATTTAGAGTGAGGAAGAACTGGATTGATTTTGAGAAAGATCAGTTGTACGTTTCTGTCACTACGGGGAGATTTTTCTCCAAAAGGCTAAAAAGTTCCAACCGTTGGTCCGTTTTACTCCGAATTTGTTGCATATTAATCGACTTTTCTTACATTATTATTTTGTTTTTTTCTCACAAGCGAAAGCTTTTATTTTGAAAAATAATTTTTGGGGAATTGTTCCTAACCATTGTTCCGATTCAGTCCAAATTTACCTTAGAGCTCCTAGAGGTGGTTCATATAATTTGTATTTGTCATATTTTAATGTAGTTTTTAGTATTTTTTTTATTACATTTTTTTTAATACAGTTATTTTCCAGTTACTTTCCAACCAATTGTCCGATTTTATCCAAATGGGCTCATAAGAATCTTCACCAGGAGATATATAAATATTATTTCGCTAAAATAGTTCATATTTTCCTCACTAGGGGGAGCTTTTGCTGGGAAACACAGTTTCTCATCTTAACTTCCCAATTATCTGTTTAAATATGTGTAACTTTATCTCCTATGAATCGACTCCAGGAAATCTGTCTGGTTTTATTTCTGAGCTCAGAAAAAACGTATTTTCTGAGCTGGTCGGCATTGTGTATGTATTCTGACCTGTTTTATCGTAACTTCCGTCCTCAATTATGTTAAGATAATTCCAACAGGTCAGAATACATACACAATGCCGACCAGCCTTAATACTTCCACCGCAATCCTTAAAAATAAGAGCACTTAAAATACATTAAAATCATGATGATTTTTAAAATTTAAATGAAAAAAGAAATCGCAAACGGCCGGTCTGATTTCGTAAAAATCAGTGACTGGCCGATAAACTTGCAAACGATGCATCTCTACATGGGACATAACCTGACATCTTTGAATCTCGTCAGCTGTTTGATGCGTGGAAGCAATGCCGACGCTTAATGACTCATTAATCTAACAGCTAGTTTAGTTCATGTGAAAACTAAAGCTAGCGACTACGTT
Organism: Lophius piscatorius; assembly: GCA_009660295.1. NCBI lineage: Eukaryota > Metazoa > Chordata > Actinopteri > Lophiiformes > Lophiidae > Lophius > Lophius piscatorius. The sequence continues at coordinate 20,743 of VRLP01005755.1, forward strand.
TTGATATAACTTTCCGTTCACTTCAAAGTAAAAGCATGTCCTGCTGCTACTTCCTGTAACACAAATTTGTCTCAATTATTCCAAAAGTTTTTCTATAAGCACTCCTGTGTTTTTCTTCATACTCTAACTTTGTCTCATTCTTCTTCATTTTTTCCCTAATGCTTGTTGTGGCTTCTGGCACACACACACTCACACACACACACAAGAAAAGAAAAAAAACCTATAATAAATATAAAAAATAAGCTTCAGAAATGGTGAAAACAAGGCGTTCCTTCAAAAACGAAACCGCTGATAGAAGTGGAAAATGTCCTTTCCTGTAACAATTCTTTGAAATAAATTATTTAGATGAAGGAGGTCCTGAAATGATGGATGGAATCTCATTTTGAACCATTTTTTTATAATTCTAAAGAGAAACATGTTTTTTTCCCTTTTTCTTACCACAAATGTCAAACTCTTCATTTCAACCGCGTTTTATTCCCACTTGTTGTGTTATAATAATTTTATAATGATGTAATAACGTTGTGTAATAAAGACTTTTTATCTTATAAAGATAAGATTAAAAAATAAAACTTAAACATACCTGGTAGTATTTTGACTATCAACAGTGTATTGTATGTATTTTTTTTCTCTTCTTTTCCACCAGGCTGTCATGAGTCCTGCTCCCGGTGCCGCGGGCCGGGCCCACAGGAGTGTGAGTCGTGTTCAGACCCGACCGCCGCCCTGCTCAGAGACGGGGCGTGTGTTCTGGACTGTGGCGTTGGGTTCTACGTTCAGGACGGCAGCTGCTACGGTAAAGATGAGACCCAGCTGGGTCCGATCAGTGGGTCGGTGTCTCTCCTGTTTGATCTCGTAAGCCGGGCTTACACGGTACGATCTGAACCCGATTCACTCTTGCAGTGTACGCAGGGTCCAGCTTAAGTCCAGCTTAAGTCCAGCTTAAGTCCAGCTTAAGTCCAGTTTTAGGTCAGGATTAAATTACATTTAGGCATTTTGCGCACATATATACATCTACATATCCATGGCCATCGAGATTAAAAAAACTCTTTTTGAGGAGAGTCCTGGGCGTCTAAAATGTTTTTAAATGTCAAATCCGTCTCCATGGATACCATCAACACTCAGCTGTTTGAGACGACATGTTGGGTTCCGGTCTTTTTCCTGCAGCAGTTTGTGCAGCTGTTACACTGTTTGATTCTTGTAAAGAGAGTTTTTGGTAGCGCTTATAAATATCTGTGCTTAAGTGCAACTCTGAACATCTTAAAACTTTAGAATCTTCAACTAAAGACCTAAAAATTCCACATTCTTTAACTAAGGTTCAAAGGGGAGGAGCTTTTATTTCCAAAAATCGCCATATTTTCTCAACCGTCGGTCCAATTTAGTCCAGATTGGGTGCGTAAGAAGCGACTCGTGGAGCTCTTCCTTCTTTTTAACATGTTCTACCCTAAAAGTTCATATTTCACTCACTAGGGGGAGCTTTAATGTGAAAAACACAGTTTTTTTCCCCACATCACAATTAATTTGAGGAGTTCAATCAGGGGGGATTTCTTGTACAACGCAGGGGATCGGGGGCCTTGCAGGTAGGGACAGCAGATGCGCAATTAATATAGACAAGATAATCGACCGTAGACAGAAAGAACCAAATATCTGGTGATGTCATTCAGGGGTTTTTATTTTTCTGAAGTAAATGCAGGTGAAAAACTCAGAAACAGACAAACGGACACGGTAGACGCTACCGAGTGAACCGGGTCAGAACCCGGTGAAGAGGGAGTTCCGAGCCTGTCGGAGGGTCTCTGCTGGCGCCGGTGAACGGGTGGAGAAGTTTTATTTTTCAGGATCCCTGTGGAGCTTCTCGCCGGCATCCACTCGATTTTGCACCAAAGGGATGAGTCAGCAGTAACGAGGAGTTAGCGAGCAAACAAACAATTAAAAGAAAGAAAAAATCCAATAATTAGCAGTTCTTTCTCCCACTAATGAGGATTCAGAACCTCTTTCAATAAAGAGACCCCCTCATGAATATGGATGGCTTCTATTTTGGAGAAGCGAGATGAAGCTGGAGGAAGAAGAGGGCTCCCGCGGGGGCCGTGTTGAACTTAGCAGCAGATAGCGGCGCTCTTTCCGCTGAAACAAAAACAACGACCTGCGGGTGATTGGGAAGAGTCGGGAGAACTCGGCCAGGAGACCTCCTTCAGAAAATGTCAGAACCTGGAGATCTTCACGGAGAATCTGTTTGTCGTTCACAGCCTGCGACACGTCCTGCGCCTCCTGTTTCCCCGACAACCCCGACTGCATGAGCTGTCCGCCCGGGGCCGCGCTGCATCATGGGAAATGCGTTTCCCAGTGCCCACCCCAGCATTACCTGGACCCTCACGGCAGATGCAGAGGTGGGCCGAACCTTCAACTTCTCACGGACAAATTATGTTTTTGGATTGAAGTAATTCGTGATGTTTACAAAATGTCAAATTTAAAAAAACTTTTATTATATTATATTATTGTCCAAAACTTTAAGTTAACCCTGATATGTCCCATTTAATCCTGTCATCGGTATTTTAGTGTCGTCTGGTCACTAACTACTTGTCACTGGTAGTTTCTCCATCATGTGGAGTTTTCATTTCCTGCTGTTGTATTTTGGTATTTGGGGTTTTCTCATAGTGGGTGACTTAGAAACGATTCCCACTATGGTGAGAAAAATCCTCATAAACTGTTTGCGATCCCATTTCCGACGTAAAATGATTCCACCGTATTTAAGCTTTTAAGAGCGGCCATGTTGGTCTTATGGGTATTATGTATCTCTGAAGAGGGGGATTATGGGAGTTGTGGTTTTTTCGCGGTAGGGGCGTAGCCAAGACGATGAGATCTTTCTAATTCCTTATGTCCTCCAGAATCGCCCCACAATATCATCCATCCATCTGTCCACCCATCCATCATCCATCTGTCCATCCATCCATCATCCATCCATCCATCCATCCATCTATTCATCAACCACCCATCCACCCATCCATCCATCCATCTATTCATCCGTCCATCCATCCATCTATTCATCCATCAATCCATCCATCCATCTATTCATCCATCCATCCATCTGTCCACCCATCCATCTGTCCATCCATCCATCTGTTCATCCATCCATCCGTTCATCCATCCATCTATTCATCAACCACCCATCCACCCATCCATCCATCCATCTATTCATCCATCCATCCATCCATCCATCCATCTATTCATCCATCCATCCATCCATCTATTCATCCATCCATCCATCTGTCCACCCATCCATCTGTCCATCCATCCATCTGTTCATCCATCCATCATCCATCCATCCATCCGTCCATCTGTCCATCCATCACCCATCCAGCGTCGCCACCACCTGCAGGGAAACTCAAACAAACTCAAATGTCTGCCACTAAAAAGTCTTTATAAGTGTAAAGTTACCTGATGAAGGAGCATGAAGCCCACCAGGTGCGAAAGACCCTCAGCCGCGTCTGATTCTTTAAGACTATTTATACAATAGTTCTCTGAGTGCTCTTTAAAATGTCGTAAAGAAGAAGAAACTTATCTCCGTCTCTGAACTGATGGTTCTCCTCTCTGCTCAGTCTGCCACGTCTCCTGTGCATCCTGTTGGGGTCCGTCGGTATCCCAGTGCACCTCCTGTCCCGGTGGTCTCCTTCTCCACCAGGGTCAGTGTGTGGACACCTGTGGGGAGGGACTCTACTCCCAGGACAACACCTGCCACAGTAAGAGTTCTATGTCTCCTCCATTTATGCTTCTTAAATACTCTTTACCTGTAAAAAAGTCTTTTAGTATTTTATCTCCATAAAGTGGGGGTCCGCCTCAGATCTTTCCCGATAGATCAATCAAAAGCTGTTTCATGGATTCTTTTCTAATGTTTTATTCCTAGAGCTAAGTGCGAGGATGAAGCGGAGGGATTTGGGGAAACTCCAGTTGCATATTTCAGCCACTAGAGGGAGCAGTGTCTCCCAAATCATCATTTTCGGGGGATCATTTCTCCACCTTTGGTCCGATTTAGTCCAACTTTGTCGCATAATAATCCGTTCAAGTCTAGATTTGAAATCTAGTTTTACTCACTAGTGGGAGCTTTTTTTTTTAATGAAAAACACTTCATATTTCATTTGAGGAGTTTAACCAGGGGGATTATTTTTACATGACATCATCAAAAAGTTTTCCATCGCTGTTATCCGGATCTTCTCACCTCCCGTTTCTCCCGCCTACAGATTGTCACCCCTCTTGTCGTTCCTGTGTGGGACCCTTGGCTTCGGACTGCCTTCGCTGTCTCAAACCCGAGGAAGCCCTCCTGCCACATCCTCTTCACCTCCAGCATGGCGTCTGCAAGGCTACATGCCCCGCCCACAGCTTCCTTGATCACACGCAGACATGCAGAGGTGAGAACAAAAGGAAGCAGCTTGTGGAAGTATCGCATAAACACGAGTGTCTTTATATCGAGTCACGCAAGATATATGACAATAAGACCGACGAGGACGTCCTTCGTCCTCCATGTTTGTTCTTCTTCAGAAGTCACGTTTGGTCACGTGACTTCCTGTGAGATCTCGTGTCGGTGGAATCCTCACCACACATTTGAAACGCCTCCAGCACGTAGCCGGCATTAGCTTGCGCGTCCCTGCTGCTGGCGGTCATGGTTCCCAACAAGCTAACGAGCCAGTTAGCGAGCCCATCATCCGCCACTTTGGGTCCCGGGAGTTAATCACAAGCACTGATGCATTTTGTTTACGCCTAATGAAAAAATGCATAATTCAGGCGGAGCCGAAAGGAAAAATCGTGGAAAAAAAGCAATAAAAGGTCTCGTTTGTAGAAGCAGCGACTTGATCTGGAGGCAGAAGGTGCTTTTGTCTGATTGTGGAGATAATTATGAAAGAAAATGCATTCAGTGTCTGAACGGTATGGATTTACACTTTCAACCGGAGTCAGGCCATATTTCGGGTTTTAGAAGCTGATATTGACTAAAAGATTAGCTGCTTAATCACAGCGCCCCCTCTGGCAGGAAGTACGGACCACTGCACGCCGAAAAGTTTCTTCCCAGAGGCCTTCACTCTGAGATGAACTACTGAAACAATTAATCCTTCAGTAAAGTTTTATATTTATTCTAGTTTAATCTAGTTTCTTACGCACATATCATCACTTTTATGCTCATATAAATGTTTATTCTGGATATTTACAAACATATTTGTGGCTGAAACTAATGATTTTATCCAAACTGATTAATCTATAGACTTAATTTTGAATTTATCAGTTAATCCTTTGGTTAATTTTTTTACTAAAGCAGCTTCTAATAAAAAGACCAATTTTAACGTTAACTGTCGCTGAGTACGATTGTGCTCTAAAAAAGATCGGGAATATTACGGAATCACTTTTAACGAGAGAGATCCTTTTTTTTTTAAGGCGATAACTCAACAACTATCTCATGTATTCATATTCATATTTTATACTACTGTAGACCTTAGTGCGAGAAATCAAAGCTTGGTTTTATATTTCTGCCACTAGCGGGAGCTCCATCTCCAAAAGTTTTCTTGCGATAAGTTCTCAACTTTTGTTCCAATTAAGTCGCGATGTAGTTGATTTTTATTCGACTTGGGGAGATTTACCTTATATATATATCATAGAGTACTCTAATATTTCATATTTTACTCGCGGTGGAAGGTTTCTTACGAAGAACACTGTTTTTTCAGACGTGACTTCTTAAACGTTGGTCCGATTTTGTCCAAATTAGCTTCAGCGAGTTTTCGTCTTTAACTTCCCAACAATTGTGTCTAAATTTAGCTCCTATGAATTGTATTTATCTTCATCACTGAGTCACTTTGGGACCTGGCTACTGGTGGTGGTGGCTGATGACTCTGCTGAGGCTGATGGATCTGCGAGTACCAGGTGGAGTTGGGGAGGCGGAGGTTGTGCGAACCGGAAAGCTTGAAAGAACAAGATGAATGGAGAGAGAGAGAGAGATCTATATTTAAAGACACAGCAGCTGATGGAGATGGGCGGAGCTTGCAGGTGTGACTCTATGATGTGATTGGATGAGGCTACCTGAATGAGCGCAGCTGACATCAGACTGTGAAGCAGGTAATTGCGACTGAGCATGTGTGAATGGTGAGTGTGCAAGAGGATAGTCTTCCTTATTGAATTCGCAATATTTCTCACTTTAGTTGGCTCATATTGCAAAATATACACAAAACACACAAAAACGCAACAAAGGCCGAACACCTCCGAACACCACAGGTTAAAGTATTCTTCTACTGTAAATATACGCGGGTCGTGCAAAACGAACTAAACTAGCTTGAATGTTTCTTCTTCTGGTGGAAATTGGAGCGAGATGCAAAAAGCTGTGAGAGAATTCAGGAGTTTATAATGAAAATGTGTGTGTGTGTGTGTGTGTGTGTGTGTGTGTGTGTGTGTGTGTGTGTGTGTGTGCGTGTGCGTGTGTGTGTGTGTGTGTGTGTGTGTGTGTGTGCGTGCGTGTGTGTGTGCGTGTGCGTGTGTGTGGGTGAAATTGTGCGTGTAATTGGTTAATTTCTAAGGTGAGCTCCAGGAATGAAGGGGGATAATTATCACCTGCCCACAAACTGAAAAAAAACTGCTGCTATGAAAAATAAAAAGCCCTCGGTTCTAAACACCAGGTGAAGAGTTTCATAAACGAATCGGGGGAAAACAATGAAGGGGGGATGAAAAGAGTGTAATCCGTTTTCTTTACCTCCCTCCTACCTCCAGCTGCACGCTTCTCTGCAATCACGCCTCCGCCATTCCCTTACATCCCTGTTCCGTCTCCCTCCATTCTGCCATTAATGTCGGTATTCTGCAGGGATGTTGTGTATTTGTTCTGTCTGCCTGAGTTCTGCAAACACTCAGATCTGAAAAAATAAAAAGACTGAAAATATGCTGAATATGCATATGACAGTACGCATGCCAGACCAGTAGGGGGCAGTGTTACATTTATTATATACTGCGCTGAAGAAATCCGACAAGGAAGGGAGAGAATTTTCTCTCTTTACTCAGTAACGGAGTTTTGAAACTCACTAGAGTCACAAAAAAATAACCGATATTTTTTTTTACGTTGTTTTGTTGCGTTGCCTTTTGGCTGAAATTGTAACGGCCATAGTCGAAGTCAATCCCTGACATCCCCATTTTTGCAAGAATTGCGTTTTTGCAATTTAAAACAATGGCTGTTTCCAAAAGATTACACTCTGGAACAAATGTCCACCGTTTAACGTGAAAACTGTTGTCGTGTAAACAGCCCCAACGTCGGATTTTTAGGTTTTTTGCTTTCTAAGAGCGACGGTCTAAATATTAATGTTATTCTTGTCGATATATCGTATGTGTTGTTTCATCTATACAATTGTTATTATTGTAAAGATATCAACTGTTTTAGTCAGTTAGTTAGTTTTTCTTTTACATTTTCAAAAAGTTTCGCAAACACACAAATCTGTAAAAAAATAAAAATGGCGTCTCCAACGTAACTTTCCGGTATGATTACCACCGAAGAAGTCCGACAAGGAAGTGAGAAGAGCCTTTCTGTTTTTTTACAGTAAAGGTTCTGAACTACTGCTAAAGCCCGCCGCACAAACGAAACCCAACTTAATCCAACTTTTTATTTTTTTTTTCATGGTTATTTGGCAAAAATCGGAACAACTGCGATGTCACGTGTTTTCGCAGGAGTTGAATAATCGTTTGGGAATGGTGGTGATTTTCATTTAAAGTTGGATTTTTTTTAGATAGTTGCTTAATAAGAGGAAAGTTACTTTATTTATATAGATAGAGCATATTTCCGCAACGGGGCAACTCAAAGCGCTTTACGCAAATAATCAAGAAAATTGCGGCAATGTGATTACGAAAGACAGAAATGAGAATAATTGTAAAAAAATAAACAAAAATAATGAAAAGCAGATTAACGCTTTAATTTTCTCTGCAAGAATTTAAAAAAAAAATGTTTATAATAAATAATTTCTTTGCATATTTTTTTTTTTATTTCACAATTTAATATCCCTCTAGATTTAACATAAAAAGAAAATTGTTTGGCTATACATACAAGAAATTCAGACTTTCATGGAAAATAGTCCGTTTTAATTCGGTTAGCTCAACGTTACTTCCTGCATTATAAAAGGAAATCTCTGAACCGTTTTGGTAAATCATATTTTTAGAACCTTTATTAGAACTTTTCCGGCTTAATCAAGTTCCAGAATTCTGTTTAGTAAGTCCTCAGATGATACAAAATACCCAAAAAAGTTCTTATGACCGGCGGTGTCCCCCAGGGCTCCGTCCTTGACCCCTTACTCTTTAGCATAAACATGCTAGCCACTGGGTCGTTTTAATAAACAGGTTTGAATAAGAAATAGAGACTCAAACCCAAACAGAGGAGTCGGACTTTAAACGATCCTTTTCATGAATAATTGCCGTAAATCTGTTTTAGGAAGGCGACTTCAAAAATTTTTGGACACTTCCTTTTTTTCTAAACTTTTTTTTTTGTGTGTTTGGAGCTAAATGTGTCAAAAATGTTGCCGTTAAAAACCCGGTTTGTGCCGCTCAACAGCAGAATTCCCTCCGTGGCTGACGTCTGTGTTTGTCAGTGTGTGTTTTGTTGTTTTTAATTAGGCGTGTTTGTTTTTGACCGCAGCAGGATGTTTAATTGGATGGTCTTTGTTGATTCCCCGCCGGTCCCTGAAGAAATCTCTCTCGGCGCCGCTCGCTCCGGGTGATTGCCTGCTGCTGGACTGATTTGAAACGATACCTTGAGCCCGCGGACCGATCATTGTTTCACTGCAGGATTCCACTCTGGGAAGATGTTAAAAATGATAATAATAATAATAATAATGAACTCTACAGTACGTACATACGGAACAACGTCGTAGGAAGGAAGAGTGGGCGGCGCCCTTTCAAGCGCCCAGGTTTTAGGGTCCCTCGGAATGTTGCATCAGGCGTTTCGGGGGGGTCGAACCCTGGTATCCCGGTTACTCTACCCCCTCTACCCCTCTGGAAGCCTGAAGTCCAATTGTAATCACAGTAGAAGTCCTGTGAACCGGGGGCCCACATCTGGAATGATGCATTTAATGACCGTACAGGGGTGGCGTCGTTTGAGCCCCCGGTGGCGATGGAGATGAGTGACGTTCACCCCGGTGAGACTCTGGAGGTAACGTTGTGTTCTGTTTGGGCAGGTTCTCGCTGGGATTTCCTACGCTGGTGAAGAGCAGCTGTTTTCTTCCAGGTGTGATTGTGCTTCAGGGACGGTTTTAGTTACAGGGCGCTCTGAGGAATGTTCCTGCTGGCTCACGGCTCCGGGATTCCGGGAAGATCGGGAATACTATAATTTGTTGCTTCCGTGCTTTTCCTCAATTATCTCTCTTATTATTGAGAAAGTGAGACACTATCGTCGAGGCGGATCTCACCGGTTCCGCTGGGACTCTTTCGGATGTTCGGTTCTGGGATACCCAATCCCCTCCATGACGGTCTTTGACGACCGCAGCGCCGTAAAATCTCGCCGTGTCCCGGTTGGAAAACTGGCGAAACCATTTGTTCATATCAAATCAAGTGTCATCGATGCGGAGGCGGGTCAATCATGACAACGGAACCACTCTGTACTGGGCCAGCCGTCTTCTCAAAGAAGAAAGAGAAGGGAACTAGAGTGGAATCTTTAAAGGGAACTAGAGTGGAATCTTTAGAGGGAACTAGAGTGGAATCTTTAAAGGGAACTAGAGTGGAATCTTTAAAGGGAACTAGAGTGGAATCTTTAGAGGGAACTAGAGTGGAACTAGCTGCAATGTTTTTGTTTCACACCGCCATCCCATTTCTTTACTTCAGAACCAGTTCTGACATTCTAAACTTTTCGGACCACGACCGTTTGCTGATTTTGTCTCGATGGAATCTGATTTCCGATATGTTGTCTCCGTATTCAGGCTCAACAGATTATATGAATCTACGATCGTAGATTTTGTCGGTCACAAAATGATTCGTCTATCATATTCCCCAAAAAGGGGAAACTATGGAACCGTCGTAGATCCTTTGTTTTAACGCGATAATTCAAAAACTATTTCATTGATCATTTTCAAATTTTAGACCTACACAGACCTTAGTGTGAGGAAGAGCTGGATTGATGTTGGGAACGGTCAGTTGCATTTTTTGGCAACTAGGTGAAAAAAGAAAACAGTTTTCGAGATAAAATTTCTCAACTGTTTGGTGCATATGACTCAGTTCAAAGAGTTCTATTATGAATTTATCATATTTTACTCTAATAGTTCATATTTTACTGGCTAGTCGGACCTTTTTCTTTTTTTTTTAAACCCAAAAACCCTGTTTTTCAAACATAACTTCCTAACTGTTGGTCTGATTTAGTCCAAATTTGGCTCCTATGAATCGACAGAAGGAGATCTGTCTTGATTTATTACTGATAAACTGTATTTGTCTTCATATCTTCATATTGTCACTAGATCCTAGAGCAGACTGCTGTCTTCATAGAAATAATTAAGTTGAGTCACTATGGGATGTTTGAGATTATAAATGAGTCACATTTAATCTGAGGGTTGCTCGTACAACAGCAGGGGGTTGGGGGCTTTTCTTTTCGGGGATACACCCTTGTTCTCTGAGACAACAGCGAGGGACTAGTTTTAGGGACCTTCTGACTGAAGCCTTTTGGGTAACGGCGTGTTTCGATCGGGTTAAATACCAGGCGTTTGTTTTTTTTTGTGTGTACTTCACCCAAATTGAAAAGTCATTAGCACTAATGGTTTTCCCGTAATCATCCTTCAAGAGACTATTAGAAATCGAAGGCTGGTATTTGTATGGGAGCGTCCTCAAACGCTGATTTATCGCTGCGATCACGCGGGACCGGCTTATAGCGATTGTAGGTTCCGGAGCAGATGGTTCCACAGATAAAGTAAAGTATTATTGGCACCCTGAATGAAAAAAGAGAAACAGTGAGATGAAAAAAAATGTCTTTAACTCTTTAACTCTTTAAAGTTATGCACATTTTACTCAATGGACATTCATAACTTTAAAAACATGTTTTTCTCTGAAACATGTAAACCACAGTTTTACCCACAGCCCGAGGAAATCTTGTGATTAAAAGTCACTGAAGCGTATTTCCAGATCTATTTTATATTTCTACCTTCACCTGTGTGAGCAGGAACTCTGAAGTGGTGAACAGGTACTTCCTGTTTGACTGGGGTATAAATATGAGGTGACACAGGCCTGATTCTCTCTGAGGTTCTTCATCATGATGAAGACCAGAGAACACAGCAATGAGGAGCAAAGAAAAGCTGTAGAGCTGCACAAATCTGACAATGGAGACAAGAACATCTCTCAGCAGTTCAAAATGTCAGTTTGAACAGTTAGATCAATAATGAAGAAGTTTAAAGAGACTGGAGATGTTAGACATCAACCTGGAAGAGGACGTGTCTGCAAACTGACCCCACACACTGTGAGGAGGATGTTTGAACTTGTTTAAGACTGTCCAAGGATCACAGCTAGAGAGGTCAGAGGTCAGCTGAATCTTGGGGTCAGAAAGTCTCCCTAGCCACCATCAGATGGCGCCGGCACCAACACCAGCTGTTTGGGAGGGTAGCAAGAAAAAAACACTCTGCTGTCGTCCACAAACAAGCTTACGCTGCTACAAGCTAATGCTGCTACAGTTTGACAAACACCACTGGGACTTTCACTGGAACAAGGTCAGAGGTCAGATGAGGACAAAGTAGAACTTTTTGGCTACAAACATCCAAGATAGGTTTGGTATATTCTGAAAGAAAGCCATAGAGAAAAGCTCCTCATACCCACTGTGAAGTCTGGTGGTGGATCTCTGATGCTGTGGGGCTGTTTTTCATCAGAGGTTCTGGACATCTTGTTAAAGACATGGTTCCATGGACTCCATCAAACACCAGCAGATAAAAAAAGCTGAACACCTCTGAAGAACTTCTCTTCACTCTAAGGTCGGGCAAAAAAAGAATTCTTGTTTGTTTGCTTAACATTAAACTGGATTATATCCGCCTGTCGTGGCGTGGAGTCAGATTTTACAACAGCCATTGTGGGAAGCACTTGTCTCGTTTTTGCTTTCAATCAGAGCTTCACAAATGAGCCTCAACACAATTAGCCGGAGATCAACTCCATAAATGACGTATCATTAAAGCGCTATTCATAGAAACGTCTGTCACTCAGGAACAAAGGTTTCCCACAGAGCCTCAGTGGGTTCAGGTGTGCGTCTGGGAACAATGGAGGCTATTGTGCTAACGTGTGTGTGTGTGTGTGTGTGTGTGTGTGTGTGTGTGTGTGTGTGTGGGTGTGTGGGTGTGTGTGTGCTGCTCTGACAGATACTCAGATATCAGCATCTACTCACCTGAAGCGTAGGAAGTCAGAAGACATGCCTCTCGCAGACTCGAGTATTTACACACACACACACACACACACACACACACACACACACACACACACACACACACACAGTCATGTACAAATTAAGTGGGCTGGATCTGACAAGCTATCGGATGTCTGACAGCAGAAATTCCAGGCAGTAAATCCTTCCCTGCTCTCCAGCCAGCAGCCCTTCCTGCGTCGTTGGGTGTGTGTAGTGTGTGTGTGTGTGTGTGTGTGTGTGTGTGTGTGTGTGTGTGAGCATCGAATGACTGAGGCGCTGCAGACTCTCATCACGCTGGTTGTATTGATTGGGTTTGGACCCTGCAGTGATTTACTGGACGGTTATCAGACACACAGACTCCGAGTCACACTGCAGGAAAAAATCTGACCCGGTTCTGATTTTTGCCTCATTTGTGACTTTTTCATGGAGGTGTAAACAGAACCAACCACGTGGATTCAGATCTTTTCCAGTTCCGGTTTGGGCCACTTCCATATGTGGTCCTGAATCAGACACAGGTCGAAGTTTTTGTAATACGACAACGTCAATCTGAACCGTCAGATCGGAATTCACGACGTCATCTTCAATTGACATTTGACAGAAAGCTGCGCCACCGAGAGTCACTTTAACCTCGAAAACATCACTATAAACACGATAAACTTCATTATAAACACTATAAACATCATTCTAAACACGATAAACATTATTATAAACACGATAAACTTCATTATAAACACTATAAACATCATTCTAAACACGATAAACATCATTATAAACACGATAAACATCACTATAAACACGATAAAC
>VRLP01005756.1:0-33893 GCA_009660295.1 Lophius piscatorius
CAGTGAGTCTCTGTATTGGCCGAAGAAGACTGAAATCCACTCCACGTTTTCTAACCCGCACAGTGGATGATTTAATCGAGGAAAGTCCATTGACAGTAATGGGAAAAGCTGCAGCATTCTGATGACGCGTCTGAGTCATCAGACGGTGCTTATGACTCGACCCCTTGAGTCGAGTCATAAGCACCAAATTTGGACTAACTCCAATCAATAGTTGAGAAATTATGGCCCAAAATCTTTTGGAGATAAAACTCCCTCTAGTTTCAGACATATACAACCAAACTCACTCCAGTTCTTCCTCGCACTAAGGTCTATGTGGGTATCAAATTTGAAAATTATCCATAAAAGGTTTCTGAGTAATCGTGTTAACACGAAGGATCTATGGACGTGTCAGCAGTGACGATTCAATTATATCCCCAACTGATCGGGCATAACATTTCTGAGAAATGTACGCCTGTTTTTACTTCTGATTTAGCAAAAACTTACTTTTTAATGATTCGCTTTTTTAATTTGTAATGATGAACAAAATGCTTGTTGTTATTTCTCTAAGAGTCTGACTACTCAACTTTATTTGCAAAATAAAAAAAGTGATGCAATTTCAAAAACCTCAAATCGATATTGTTGGGGTTTTTATTTTGTATATAAGTTAAAGGTGGAATTTTAGATTGGGTTGGACTCATCTGTCAATCAACAAGTATTTCACTCTATCAGTTATTGTTTTGATTTAAATGATAAAGTTTTACGCATTTTCTGTGTGTATTCTCATCTCTATTCACACACAGTGGAGAATAGTAGCTAATTACATTTAGTCATATAATAAACCTGTACTCAGTATAAACTTGAGGTACTTATACTTTACTCAAGTATGTCCATTGCATGCTACTTCATACGAGTACTTCGCTACATTTGTCTGACAGCTGTAGTGACTAGTTACTTTTCAGATTCCAATTTGTATATACTTCATCCATCTCCAGTGCAAGGATTTCTTAATTGGTTGATAAATTATTCATGAACTGCCTTTGACTATCTTGAAAATGTAAAAAATGTTGAAAACAGGTAGCTGTTAAGAAAAGTTAAAAAAAATTAAAAAAAGGACAAAGATGCTGTAAATGGGAAAAAATAATTAAGTAATTAGATTAACACATTAGCAGTAGCGTTTGCCTATATGGTAATGCAGTAATACAAAAAGCATCCTGTATAATAGTAATACACTTATTATTACCTAATGAGTGCGTCTACTCTGAATAATTTTAGTACGTTATGCTAATGATACTTACTTGCTTTTACTTAAAGTTTTGAATACTTGTGAAGTATTTTCACATTGTGGCATTCATACTTTTACTAAAGTAAAGAATGTAGGACTGGAGGCAGAGTTGGACACGTAACGATTTTCATTGGTAGTGAGGAGGACGACAGGATTAGAAAGGAGTTCATCAGAGGGACAGTAGAAAAGCGGTGTTGTTGCTGATAGCGATGCTGCTGGCAGTTCTCCTGGGCAGGTCCAAGAATACCACACCACAACCGTCAGATTAGTGTGGCGAACCCCCCTAGTGAGAGCAAGATCCTTATGCAACTGATCAGAGCGTCTGAATTATATAACGGCATTAGGTTGTCCTGCTGCTCACAGCTGGACCGGGGACTACCAAAGTCACAATGTGGGTCAGATCACAACTTTGGGCAGAGTGTTTATGGCTGGTCTGTGGCGCGGCAGTGGTGTCACTGCCCCTGAATCTAATGTCATTAGCCACCACATGTGGAGAGCCTCAGCAGGCTGAAACATCCACAGAGAAACTGGATCAATTGCATTTTACGGACATTAATGGGTGTCGAAAGATGTCGGTTTTGAGGGAACACAGTCAGACACAAGCAGGGTCACGTCCCCTCCAGCATATTGTGAGCAAATGAAAAATGTTTATATTATTTAATATGATTTATCACTATCAAAATGGTTCATAGGATGCAATATAAGTACAGAAACTTGATTTCCCCTCAGCAGTCATGGCAGAAATAATGACATGAAACATAGTGATGTATTTATCTGAGGTTCTGAAGGTACTACATGTGTTGTAGCGTTCTTATGGGTTTCTATTTGTTTTATAACAGGCATGAGTGAGAGAATGAGACAACCAGGGGATTTCGTAAAGGGTTTAAAAGATCTGTCATAATTGTAAACATACAACACAACACAATAAACATTTTTTTTTTAAATTCGTCATTTAAAATGAAGCCTGGCCTGAATCACATACTCATAATAAACTTAAAATAACTCAACAACAATCAGGTGCATTTGCATAAACGTTGTGTCTATGGACAGGTAAAAATATAATGTTTTTCGGGTGTCAGTTCGACTGTACCTGTTACTATGTGTGAGTACTTTTCATGGGATAAAAACCAGGAGGAGTTTAATCTTGTATGTTTGTATAAATGTGCCAAAAATGGGATTGGGACCCCGAGAGATATTCTGACAGCAAAAAAAAAGAGGAAGCTGCATGTACACACTGCTACCTTTGGCTGTAACATAAACCTCATGTTTCAAGATGCAAGAGCTCTTAAATATGTCATTGTTCATTTGATGCCGCCACTATGCCTCAAAACTAGCTTTCTTATTTACGCACACACTATTCTGCACACACAGTACAGTTCATCAACTTACTTTGTAAGGAACCGAGAAAGGTTTTTCAAACCTTTTCGAACTTCAAGGCGTCAGGGGACAATAACAGCAATAGAGAAAAGAAAATTACAAACAATGTCTTCTACTTGTGTTTACATGGACTGGTCTGCTCATATGGACATGAAATGAATCTTTTGAGCGATTGATTGAAATGTTTATTTCGAATATGTAAAAAAAAAACAAAGTGGAACCCTCAAAGGTACCAACAGATTGTAGAACCCGCACAACCTCAGATAAATACAGCACAATGTTTTTTGTTATAATCTCCGCCATAACTGATGAGTGAAACACATTTTCCGTACTTATATTGAACCCTATTTACCGTTTTGATAGTGTTGAATAATATGAAACATCAGAAATGTTCCTGTAGCTCTCGGCATGCCGGAGGGGGCGTGTCCCTTCTTGTGTGTGACTGACAGCTGCACACAGGCTGCATCAGTGACACCATAGAATAGCCAGCCACGAAATAGAAAACATGAAGTTAGGAATGCATCAAGATCTAATTAAGCCACATTTTGAGATAAGTTTACATCCTGTGCTGAATCCAAATCAATGCATCTATGTGGACAGAATTTGGTTTCTGATTTTGTTTTGTTTTTTATTTACAGACACGACTTGTGTTAATCTGATTGCTGCTCATTCAGTCGTTAATGCAATAAAGAGCTCATCGATAACCCAATTGTCTTTGACATGTGGTTTGAACATTTCATTTTTGTCCAATATTTTAACAACTGAGATCAAAGATGGATTACAAATAAGTCATTTCAGGAAAGAATCGGAGACAGTGTTCTCTCCAAACTGACAGTTAGGACATGTTATATGCACATATTACAACCTTAAGCTGTGACATGAATCACTGTTCATACACAACTCAAACAAATTAAGCGAACACTTGAGTCAGTTTCCCTGTGAAGGAAATATTTAAGTTAAAAATTAGAGGTGCACCGATGTCATTTCCCTGGCTGATTGCCGATTTTCATAAAATCTGAAAATCCTGAGTAGTGCATTTAAGTGCTCTTAGTTTTAAGGATTAAGGCTGGTCAGCATTGTGTATGTGTTCTGACCTGTTGAAATGAATGCTCTGTCTTGGTGCGTTTCTTAAACCAATTCTATGACATTTCAAAGTGGGAATAAAACGTCGCAAGCCTCATTCAGTGCTTTATATGTTATTTGTTGGCTTTTTCCAGGGACTTTAGGGCTCATGGCTGACTCTGTGCTGTAGCTAGTTTTAAGCCACTCTGTTAACGTTAGCTCCTTGAAACTTGCTATGTTCCTCAGGGTGATTCAATTTGATGTGTGTGATTAAGTTCGCTGTTCCAAACGTTTTCGGGGCTGTTCCTCCACAGCTTAATTTGTCTTTACTGATGTAATGAATTATGGGCTGGATGGGCTGCAGGTACCTCATCATGCCACCAGTAGAGGCAAGGACACTAGCAAAGTTCAAAACAAAGGATAACAATTGGAATAGGAATAGAATTAGGAAGGTTGAGGAGAGAGAAAATGTGTTTGTGGCTACCACATGAAAAGAACAAGAAACTTTTTTGGCCTGCTGTGGTCCGACTGCTGTCACTTTCATCTGCATAAAAGTAGCTAAAACTGATTTACAGTCGCTTATGCTTCTTAACTGGCCAGATCCAGGTCCCAGAAGTCATTGTAAACAATAAAATAAAAAACAAATAGCTTAAACAGGTAGAAGCCCAACTATGGGCCTATAGTATTTATGAAGTTAATCAGTTTATCGAAAGCAACTGGACTTCTGGTTCGTCTTGAAGTTTGTTTGTTTTTTTAAGTTTGTTTGGCCATGCGCTTAAGAAGAGGTTGTTTGGTCTTCCCTATATACAGTTCTGTGAACTCCTGGCTGCGTTGAACTGCATGAACCACATTTCTCAGTTTGGGCTGAGCTGTCTTCACTTGTTCGACCTACAAGCTGACCTACTGTTTACAACAGCAGAATACTCCGATTATTTATCTACTGATCTATTACAGGAAATGGGATGGCTATCAAATCGAATTGCCCATTTGTGTTAACTAAGTTATCTGAATGTGGAAAGAAAGTCAGCAGGACATGAAGCAAATATGAGGATATATCAGAATGCCAGTTCTTTGCAAAGTAAGTAGATTTACTCGGAGAACTGTGTGCGCACAATAATGTGTGTGTGTAAACAAAGAAAGCAAATTTTGAAGCACAGATGAGCATTTAAATGAAGCCGGTTGGAGAAGAATTAAAATGGGAAAATAACATAAATTATACCACAACATAGTCTATTAACCTTTTTAACATCTTAAACACAATAGGCCCATGTTTGGGCTTCCAGCTGGTTTTTGCACGATACTAGATTTGGATAAATATGTGACAGCCAAGGGTTATA
Organism: Lophius piscatorius; assembly: GCA_009660295.1. NCBI lineage: Eukaryota > Metazoa > Chordata > Actinopteri > Lophiiformes > Lophiidae > Lophius > Lophius piscatorius. Next base: position 5,038 of record VRLP01005756.1, read on the forward strand.
AATCTAATTCTTACTTTATTCATCAGGGTACATACATGCAGTACATCCTGAAATTTAATCTCTGCATTTGACCCATCCCTGGGGGAGCAGTGGGCAGCCCCTGTGAGGCACCCAGGGAGCTAGGGTTTCAGGATCTGGGCCAAACGCGGATCTCTCGACTGAGCTAAAGCCGCCCCCCCCCCTGCTTTAGGCCTTATACACACTAGTGCCCTCTAGTGGACATCTAGTGGTATTTTGCTGCCAAATTATTATTGTTTCTCTGGGGTCAAAGTCAAAATCCCATTTTGAGTAGATTGGTTATCCAACTGTGCCAAATGGAGAGTCCTCCTGGTACCGCCCAACAAAAACTGTGTAGATTAACACGACCTTGTGGTATTTCTATTAAATTTGATGCAGTGGTTACCAAAGAGTTTCTGAGCAAATTCACAGATTGTTTTGTTTCATGGTGTGACTGTAATATAATGATGTCATAGCCTGTTCTACTAGCTGGTACAAGGTTACTGAGACTGGAAATTAATAATTTTAGGTCTTTTAAGTTTACTTTGGGTATGAAATTCAGGCCAAGCTTAACGTAAAATAACCATTGGGCAAAAGATTAAAGCCTTGAATTCACGCAACCAAACCCATACTTTTTTATAGCCTGGCAGAACTCCAGCAGAACAATCATAATGATATCAAAGGCTCACTTGTTCAAGAGCTGGGATGGGTCACGGTTCACCATTTTCTGCAAACACATTTTTCCTGAAGGAGTTTACGACATGGACTCATACACTTGTAAAGCCATTGTCGGTAAACACAGGCGGTTACTTCATGAGCACACAGTGTTTCTGATTAAACTGTATACAGTATCCAAAGTGTTTATTGGAAACGGGGTTTTATGGGGTCTGATATTTGCCAATAGGCCAAACACAACTTCAGAGGTCGGTAATTCCTCCCCGAAATAACTTGTGAAAGTGGGTGAAAGAATATGGTGTTCAGCCTCCTGATCACACTGATCTTGTGACAAGGGAAAAACACATTCCCTCTACATGACTTCATTATATGGGGGTGTGAGAGTCTTTCACAGGAGGAACACAGTATCAAATCATTTCTAGCAGGATCATGAGATGACTAGAGAAGAGACTTGTGTTTTGTTCTCAAGGGCTAATGAACGAAGTAGTGGGATTTGATTATACAGATCTAGAAATGTTAGATCATACACGTCTACATTTGTTCTGCACAATAAAAATTCAGACCATCTCGGTCAGAAAAAGTCTTATTTCAATGAACAGCCCCACCTACAGGACAGAACAGTTAACTACACTGATCATATATTTAAACATGTTTATTGATTAGAATTAAAAATGAACATACACTCTGTTGAATCAATGAAATCGGGATGTTTTAAAAATTGTATTGACCAATAACAACTTTGGTCACTCTTAATAGCACGTGTGCAAAATAAAATGGGCAGTAGAAATAAGTCTGTGCAAAAAAAAATAATAAAAACAATATACTCAAATACTTCAACAACATTTTTTCATGGAATAAAATGGCAAAATAAGGATAAAACAGCACAAATGTAGTGAAACAAAGCATAAACCAGAAATCCTGAATCTTCCCATTCTGATCTAATGCATATAGAGCTCTGATACATAAAATGTGGGCGAAACAAAGTTAACCTTAAGTTTTAGCTAAAGCTCAACTTAACCAATCAATCATGACAATATAAAAGATCCAACAAATCATTTTCAGGGTAAAGCGACCTATCATAAAGCTACAAATAACAAGCGTTTACATGGTGACAGAGTTTAGTTGAAGTCTCGGTCGGGCAGCACCAGCGGTGCCACCAGGGTCCAGAGGTAGATCGCCAAGCCAAGCCAGCTGGAGCCTATCTTCACCCACACGGCCGGCATAGACGTCTGCATGACCTGCAGGTCAGTGTCGGGCCTAAGGAGCCGAGAGCAAAGTCATTCACTAAACTCATTTATTTATTATTTGAAACGCAAAGAAATTCCAAGGCAATCTAATTTAACAACAGCTGCAATGGCTTTATTGTCATAGTATGTTTATTTGGACCTATAAAACACAAACACTGACGCGCTTCACCCTCAAGCCAAGTTGGTGTTACCCAATGAAATTATTCCCCCGCATAAAGGGGTGTGGCCTAGAGAGGGAGCAGACACACAATAAACTTCCAGGAGAGGAAACTTTGGCCCAGAAACTCTCAGAACCTCAGGCTACAACAGCACCATATACATCACAACAAAGGATGAGTGTTAGAATCGAGAGTGGGACATGGACAAAACACTTATTTACAAAAATAAAGGGACTAGTTTCAGTCTTTATTAATACTATTTGAGATTTCAACATCTGAGGTTGTTATTATTATTTCATGTTTCAACATTTTAGTTTGTTTTTATAATTCTACTTTGTTTCTACAGCATTTTTTTAATTATTATTTTATTTTTTGACATTTTAGGCAGTTATTTTATGTTTCGACTTTTCATCCAGTCTTTCTTTCATGTATAATGTTTCAACATTTTAAGCACTTTTTATTATTTTATGTATGTTTCTAATTTTAGTCTGGATTTATCGTTATTATTACTATTACTTTATGTTTTTCTTTCGTCTTTTGAGGCAGTTTTAAGCTAATATTTTATGTTTTGACATTTTATTTAGTTTTTTTAAGTGACTTCACATTTTTATTGTAGTCTTTTTAGAGTGTTAACTGCACCCAGTTAAACTTAAATACATTTTTTGTCGATTCTTGACAGCATTTCTTCAGTTCAGTTACTAGTTTTATAGTTCTATTATGTAGTTGTTTTTGCCTTGGATGGGGATGGTTCGGGGTTTAAGGGAAATAGTTGTTTTTCGTATAAAACACTTTGTGTTACATGTTTATGTTTGAAGTGCTATGTAAGTAAAGTTTCATTGATCTAGAACTGAGAAGGGACAGCGGCAGATACGTACTTGTACCAGTTGGTGAGGGTCATCATGATGTAGAGGGACGCCAGGAAGAGGCTGAAGTGGAAGAAAGAGTAGCTGTAGGTGACTCCGTCCTCTTCGTTGTCCACGGCTCGTCGCACTCCATCCTCCCCAACAGGAGCTTCAGAGACAGTCAGACCTTGATCCTCCTCCGTCTGCATCAGTCTGTTGACCTGGGAGTTGTTGGAGGAGCGGATGCTGTGGCAGGCGAGAAGACGAGAAGCCTTCATGACACACAGCAATAAATAACATTTCGGATCTCTGCGTCAGATGAGAAACTTACTTTATCTTCCTTATTCTGCTTGCTCATCAATTCATCTTTTTTTTCCTAACTAACAAACTAACGTCCATCCATCCATACATATTAACCCAAACATATCTATCGATCAATAGATGGACAGATATACACAGATAGATAAAGATTATATATAGATAGATAAAGATATATATATATACATATATATATTCTTTTAATTAACATTGCTGCTTTTGTGTCATATTTTTATATAATTTTTATATTTTTTATTGATGCTTTTATCTGCTTCTACCTTGTAGCACTTTTGAGATTTGATCCAAATGTAAAGTGCGTTATAAATTAAATGTATCATTATTATTTATTATTATTATATATACACACATACATATATAAACATATATAAACACATACACCTACACATACATATACACATATTTATACATACACTACTCAAAAAATTAAAAGGAACACATAATCATCAAAGTTTAACTCCAAGTCAATCGCACATTCGGTATATCCACCTGTATGTCAGGAAGCAATAATGATTGTGAATCAATTTCACCTGCTGTTGTGTGAATGGGACCGACAACAGGTGGAGAGGAGAGGACATTAGCGAGACAACCCCTATTAAAGAATGGTATTGCAGGGGGTTGCCACAGACAATTTCCCTCTCCTGCTTTATTATTATTATTATTGGTTATGGTTGCACCAGCTTCTGCAAAATCTATATTCCCTTCCATATAGCCTTTCCAAGGTGGACCTGGTGTGCCTTTATTCCCTCCTCTGTTCTCCATAAACTAGGGATGTCTGGATTTACCGTTTTTGCTATTAACCGCGATTAATTAAGTCACGGTTATATAATAGTAAGAATTCTATAAACTATGGTATCTCATGACACACGTTTATATGTGAGGCGCGATGAAATCTCCTCTTCCTCGTCTGGAGTCACATCGTATATGCGCATGAGTGTGTGTGTGCGTGCGTGGGGGTGCCTGTGTGAAAAAGGTCAATGAGCAGAAATGACGGCGGGAACTGAAACACCAGTTATATCCACCAAAGATGAACACAGAGTTGTGATGGATTATATTCAAATTGCAAAGCCTGCTGTTGGAAAGTTGCTGTTTAAGGCTTCAACAAGTCTAAAATGTCCCAACATCTTCAGGATTATCATCCATAGATCCATATAGATGAGAAAAAAATGAAAAACAATTAATAATAAACCTACTAGTAAGTCGCATGCACGTATTAATGGTATATAGAACGCCAACCATTTACAACGGGTTATTTAAAGATCCCTTTTGTTGATATTAATTACAAAGTGATTTATTTTAGATGTAATTTCTAGCTTGAAAAATATAGTTTGTGGCTGTTACTGTTATCTATAAATAAAAACTTTTCATTGGAAAGGATTCTATGAAACAATGCTGATAGAGAGGGAGACATATAAATAAGTTATGCTGATCTATTTTGAATTTGATATGTAACTTGATTATTTTCCTATTCCATTTTTTCAGAATTTGATAAAATAAGTAAATAAAATAAAAATATAATTGGCCATGATACCTCTGATTAAACCATTTTGATTCATGTTCAGCATTCAATGATCTCCATCTTTAATTTTGGCTCCCTCTGTGATTGAGTTTGACGCGCTTGTGCTAGATGCTGGTGTCCCCTCTCCATAATACCTGGCACCGCTTTTGCTCACTGAACAAGAAATACAGTTAAACTATTCTATTATACTGTTTCCATTTACACTTAACCGTCTTCTATGCAAGTGGTAAAGCAATATGTTAAACTAAAATCCCACTTCTCCTGGAATGATTTATGGTTACTAACAGCAGGAAAAAGATGAGACAAATATTCCCGAAATTCACGTAAAACAATCCTTTGAAAATGTGTACAATCTTCTTGTTTAAGGGAAACTTTTAAATACCTGGCGTAGAGAGTACAGAACAAGAAAATAATCAATCCCACGATGCTCTGTGCATCCCACCACTGAACATTTGGAGCTGAGGTCAGAGCAGGTGGAGGGGTTGGACTGTTGGGCTGGACCAGACTTAACAGACTGGGGTTACACTGGCGGTCTAAAAGGAAAGTACAAAAGAACAATTTAAATGACTGAACGTGTGAAGACTTGGAAAACTTAGAGATAAAGAGGCTGGGGGTGGATGAATGAATCGTGTTTGATTGGACTTACTGGGATTGTTGGTCATGGCGGACCAGGTGACATACATGGTGTAGAGGGAGATGAGGGAGGATTGGAGCAGGCCAGAGCTGGGCTGAGCCTCCTGTGAATACATGGAATAGAATTAGTTCAAAAGGTGATTTTGTCCTCGTTCGCTGAGGGGTCAAAAGGTCATTGGTTGTAGGTCAAGAAAAACATAATTCCATATCAGCATACCCTTGACAAATGTCACCGGTAGAATATCACAGATGAAAGATTAGGGCAGAAAATACCAACATATAATCAGCCGACCACTGGAGTCCCCACATTACCTGAACTTTGGGCAGAATGGACACGATGGACACGATGATGCAGAAGATGAAGTTGAGGCTGATGAAGACCTTGTGCGCCGTGCAGTCATCGGGTTTGGTGTAAAACACATAGAAAAGAACGACTGCAGCGAAAGCCAAGGAGAGCTTGATGATGGTGACGGATAGCAGAGCTGTGAGGACAACAAGAGTGAAGTCATCAGACGATCTCAGGGTATTAGAGCTCAGTTCAAACAACCGGACAGCCTGAGTGAAAACCTCACAACCTGAATCACAATCGAGGTGAAGAGGATTTAGCAGCTGGTGAAAAACAGTCCAGAACTTTATAAACTCATCCTCTGCAATCTGAATATATACAGATATTTTCCATTTTATATGTAGTATTAAAAAAAGCTTGACTTTAGTTTTGTTTATATTGATTTGGTTGGTTTAAATTCTGTGGTAATGTATTTCTCATGGACTCTAAACTTCAGAGTGGTCACTCGAAAATGAGTAAGTGCATTAAAAGGGCCTGAATCATCAAATAATGTTCCTGGACTTCAAACAACATTGAGAAAATCTGAAATGTCAAACTTTGATTTTAGGGGATACTGAGCTAAATGAAGGGCGAGTCCTCTGCTTCTACCTGTGAACCAGCACTTGCTGTTTCCTTCCTCTGCCTTCTCCAGCCAGGACTGGTTCCAAGAATGGGCAAAGTCCACCAGCAGTATGAGCTGGATGATGATGAAGATGAAGGAGCCCACCATGCCAAAGTAATACCACACTGAGACGGGGCAGAACAAGATTCAGGACATTTATGTAGAGCGTTATCAGGCTGTGCAATGACAGAGGCATTCATCAGCAGTTGTAGTCAGGTCAAATTTATTTGCATTCTCTAAATCTCAATAACCTTTCCAAAGGCAGCAGATCTACATCATTCTCTTAATCCTAAAGAGATCCAATTATTCAACATGATGAAGCAGGTGACCACAACCAGAAGAAACGGTCTTCCACCAAACATGATGTGTAAGTCAACACTGATCAGTTCTGGTTGTTGTACACACGGGCGTTTAGCTTATTTATGAAACATCTTTTTGTGACCAAACCTTGGTATCAATGTCAAAATTCTAGAAACCAATATTGATAGAATTTATTTTATCAATATTTTTGTTATAATTCATGACTTCTTAATACAAAACAATTTTTGTATTTACTATAAAAAAAAAGGCCACAATGAATTAAAGTTAAGTTTTCAGATCAGTAAATACCTGTATTAAAGGTTCCATCTGGAATAAAGAAAGCCCCCACAGCAATACCAACCAAAACCAGGAACTTGAAGAACCAAAAACTGAGAAGACAAACAGGGAAGTTATTTACAGTATAGTAACGTTCTTAGAGCAGGTCACCTGTTTGGCCGCCAGAGGGCAGCCTACTCACAAAGAACCATGGTGCTGAGACTCAACTCAACTTTGTTTATAAGCACATTTAAAAAACAACAGAGCTGTCCAAAGTGCTGTACAGTCAATAAAAACATAGGCACACGATTAAACACGAGACAAACCTGTTTTGGATTGTGGCTCGGGGGTCCTTGCTGCTGCGCACTCGGATCATGATGACGGAGAAGAGGAAGAAAAAGCAAGCCATTGCAAAGCAAATACGGTATACCGATTTGTAGCCGACGATGACGTCACAGTTCACCTTGCCAGATATCATGGTACTATCAACACAGAAACCTGGAATCTGAAGACAGCAGGAAATCAAACAACAGAAATAACAAGTCAAAGACTGGCAAAGTTTCAGGTGGGTCAGCTGGAACACATTTTTTAATGGAACAAATTAATGACCTCTTCTGAGGCTCAAACAAACAAAGGAAAAACAACACCAATAGCGAAGCATCCTTTCCAGCTACGCATCAGTATCCCTGTTGCCGGGGTTACACAGTCATGAAATTTGAATCGCTCTCCTTGTCTTGAACTGGAAATTACATCATTATCCAGGAAATGTGAAAAAGTACTTGGAGCCATAAGAAGATTGCAACGACCCCGTATTAATCAATAACTTTGACCTAGTCTAATCTGATGCACCTTTTTTAGATGATCCTCCATGCCGGGGAGAATCATAATGATAGACACGATTGACCCCAGCAGCAGCAGGAAGGAGAAAGCCAGCCGGCTCATGGTGGAGTTGTGCGCCGAGGGGCAGCATGAGGACAGGAGGCAGGGGGCAGTGCCGCACAAACAGGACGCCTGCAGGAGAGAATCAGCAGAGCCTCGTCAGATTAATATATTATTCAACTCAAAGACAAGGGCTCTGGGGTAAGAGATAATCACGCTAATTCATGCACGGCTTGCAAAACTGTTATTTGGAGGAAAGAAACACCCAACCAACACATAAAGTGTCTGCTGTCAGGGGAACCATTATTCTCCTTCTTCTGTTCCAGAGAACCAAAGAACAAATGATTTACTGTGGAAGGAACCAGACCTCTGATTAGGGCTTCCATCTTATCAAATCTTTTATCCACCGCTGTCAACAGGATCACAGACGATTCCTGAATTATAGGTATGCAGACTGCTGAGAGAATTGTGTGAGGCACTGAGACAAAAATCATCCATCCTTAGCTAAATATGAATATGCTGGCAGGCGGGCAACAGTTGCATCTTACAAATATGACCTTATTTCATTGTGTATCTAAAAAATTCTCGTCATATAATGTTTACAAAGATAATCTCCATTACAGTTTCCAGCCGTTGGCTTTTGGCTGGAGCCACACGACCAGTATCGTGAAAATGGCATGCTGGAAGTGGGGCATTTTAAGAAGAAGCTTTTATTGTCACATTAAATAATAAAGTTATTCAACGTAGCAGAATGTTCTGCTTTGACCCATCCTTAAGGAACCCCCAATCTTCCGATGAGTTGCCACTTTACCTCCTGAGCCACTGTCGCTCAAGGGAAGGATCTTAGGGAGGTTAAGACTCACCATTTTATTACAGTGCATAAGGTAAGGGCAGATAAAGCTACAGGACTGGAGATCATTGACAATAATTTGAGGCATTTTAATGTCACACAAACAATAAAAAAAATCATCCGAAATGTTACACTAATGCTTCGCTTACAGGATGCCCCATCAGTTGGTGGGGTGAGTTGGTGGGGGAGCGAGTTCAGCAGTGAGAATAACCCCCACACCCTCTGTGGAAATTCCTGGCAACTCTGTCTAAAAATTGTGTGAAACTGTGACATGAATCCCATCAGAGTTAATGTTCTCCAAACGTCACGCGGTTAGCCGTCGGTAAGAAGTTGTTGTCTGTGTATACCGCAGGATAATATTGTGAACCCTGACACGGCGCATTTATTTTTCTGATTTTCATTCAATGTTCATTGTGAAGGCAGCAGGGATGAAGACAGGAAACAGGATGACATCATCCAGAGGTCGTGCTGGATGATGTCATCCTTCCAGTCACTGAGGAGGATTACTACTGTTACTGATGCTGATGCTGATGACGGACGCATTAATTACCGATTGTGTAAAATGAATTATCTTTGTTCCAGAGACATGGTGCATAGGTCTCCTTGGTTTAGGTTGTTTAGGTATTATATTAAAAGTTGATAAGGAACAAAAAAAGGGTAACTTTTCAAATGACACAAGCTATCAGATTTTCCCCTTTCTAGTCTGCCTCACAACCCAAAAGAGCTTTACAACAACAGCCAGCCTTCAACCCTTCACACATATTTTTAGGCTAGAATACAAGGACCCATCTGCTCATCAGGAATAGTAGCCATTCACGTAATCATACATACACCAATAGAAAAAAGACGACAAAAATTGGTTCGTTGTTTTGTTCAAGGGCACTTCAACATACACACTGCAGGAGTCAGAGATGAAACCATTGAACCTTATAAGTGGACTACCACTCTACCTCCTGAGCCACAGCCTTCCATTACATGTCTCACAATGGCTGGGAAATCTTTTCTTCTGAAACTGATGTTATGGAAGCAGGAAAATACACAAGGGTGAGGATCCGCACGACCTTGACAAGGACTACATTTTGATGGCTAGGCGACTGGATCAGGGCATCATCAAAACTACAGAACTTATAGGGTGTTTTAGGTCCGGAATGTTTAGCACCAACAAAAAAATGGCAAATGGAAGGATAATTCCATTCCAAAAGCCCAGTGATGGATGTAGGAAGCAACACAAATGAATGAAAAAGTTAATGCAAGTTAAAGTCATACACTAAGCTGTGCACGGATATTAAACCGGTCCTGATGGTTCGAGGCCCCATTTAACATCTTTCAGTACTTTAAGAATCAGCTGCTTATAGAACAAACCTTCAAATTACCGGATCATTTATTTTGCTGCAAGAAGGAGACCTACACATGATGCAGCAAGTGGTTATAATGATATGGCTAACGTGTGTAAAACAGGGAAAGCGAAACAGAGACGCCCTGCGCCACAGCCACGAGTTAAAACCCGGAAATTGCGCACTTTCAGTAAAACACTATGTATATATAATTATTTTTGCGCTACATTTTGATTATATTACTAATTCAACTCTGGACCCTAGTGATATTAACGCTTCGAAAGACGTTTTAGCCTTACAACAGCTGTAAGAAACGTCCAAGCAGAGCACAAAGACATTTATTTTTATTCAGAAGTAAGAAATATCCGGTCCCCTTACCTTCGCCTCATTGAATGCTCCTTAAGACAGACTATAAGTCGGTTTAGCATTAGTTTTAAAGTTAAATCCAAATATAGTTCAACTGCAATTCATGTGAATCATATTTTCACAACTTTCAACCAAAACGAACCGATTAATCGTGAAAGTTCGACTATTACATTAAGAAACGTCGCAACAACGCTAACGTTGAGATCACTTGATTTAAAACATGTCGGGTTAAAACGTATAGTGATAAACTATTAAATACAATATTTTCACAAGCTAAAAACAATTACAAATCAAAACATACGACATTTTATAGTTATGTAAATACGTTGTTCGTTACTTAGAAACTCCAGAACGCTAAACCAAACACTTTCCTAGTTTGATTATGTATTTAAGGAACTACCAGGAGTAACGTCTAATATAGTATAACCACTAAATGTTTACTCACACAGCTGGCTAGCGAACTCAGAGCCAAACAAGCACCCATGTTTGTTTATTCCAGAAACTTTAAGACGTGAAAGTTGTAAAAGAGTTCAGGAAGATGTCGAATGATAGTTAGAAATAGACGGAAGTCCGTCTCTCTCCTTCAAATTAAAAGCCACGTGTAGCTAACAGAATTTATAAGGTGTATATCAAAGAGGAGGTTTCTGGATGTGTTAACAGAGGACATGCAGCTGGTTGGTGTGAAAGAGGAAGATGCAGAGGTCAAGATGGAAACAGATGAACTGCTGTGACCCTGAACCTGGTACATCTTATCAAAGAAGAGAAAATGAAAGGGTATGAGATTAATGACTTATAATAATACAATTAAATAAAACTATATAAGTAAGTGTGTAATACATCTCTCCAGCTGAGTAAAAACCTGTACAATAACAGCGAAGAAGTGGTTTATGTCTGCGTTTTTAAAATTTATTTTCTTTCTTTTTGAAGACAATATTACCTCACTTCCTGTGTTTCTTGGGTTATTCTTTATATTTTATCCATTATTTTGAAGAGAAGTTTCCTTCTTATTTAGGCTGTTGACTTAAGGAGTTCTGTTCTTCCCCTACTCGCTGCATCTTCCTCCCTCACACCAACCAACTGTGTGTTCTCACTCACCATATCTAAAAGCCTCCTCTTTGATCCCAGCATCTTTCGACCACCTCCACCTCCTTTTCACGTTTCTAAACCACATCAGTCTGGCCTCTGCTACTTTGCCTCAAAGATGTCTAACCTGGACTCTCCCTCTAATGTGCTAGTTTCTAATCCTGTTCATCTTCATCACAGGGACAATCTTAACATCTTCAATTCTGCCACCTCTGTCTCTGCCGCCTGTCATTTGGTCAATGCCACCTTCTCTAAACCGTACAGCGGAGTTGTTCTCTCTACTCTCGTATAAACCTATCTCATTGCTGTTGCATTGCTCTACAGACACTCTTCTCAACCCACTCCACCCTGCCTGCACTCGGTTCATCACTTATTCTCCAAACCCCCCCGTTGCTTTGAGCAGTTAGCAGTTGGTTACTTAAACTCCCTTTCATTCGTCGTGTATGTTTTGTCTTCCTGAGACTGACCTTCATTCCTCTTCTCCCCAGCGAATACCTCCACCTCTCCAGGTTTTCTTCCACCTGCTCCCTGTTCTCACTACAGATCACGGCGTCATCCGCTAACATCATAGTCCATGGAGACTCCTGTCTGACATCATCTGTGAACCCCCCCCCCATCTCCATAGCAAAGAAAAAGGGGCTAAAAGCCGATCCTTGGTGCAGTCCCAACTCCACTTTCAACCATTCAGTCACTCCTGCACACCTCACCGCTGTCATAATGCCCTCATACATATCCTGTACAACTCTAGCATACTTCTCTGTCACTCCAGACTTCCTCATACAATTTCTCCCGCGGTATTCTGTCTTCACACTGTCAAAGCCGTCATTGCATCTCTAGTGCTTTTTCTTTTTCTTGACCTGAAAAACCATACTGCTGTCCACAAGACATGAGATCTTTTCTTCTAGCCTCCACTTCCCTTTCCCGGATCTTTCATGTGTGGCTCATCAGCTTTACACCTCTGCACATCACTTGTCCTTGAAAATCAGCACCAGTACACTTTTCCTCCGTTCCTCAGGTATCTTCTCACTCTCTTATATCATGTTGAACAATCTACTCAGAAACTCCAGTGCCCTCCATACGAGACACCTCCATACCTCCACCAGTATGTCATTAGGACCCGCTGCCTCTCCATTCTTCATCCTCTATAAGCTTTATTTGCATATTTTATTTCTTTCTGGCATTTGTTAATTTGATATGTTGGACCCTCCAAATTAATCCTACAATGACAAATAGTTTGGTCAAGTATGTTTTTAAAGAAACAACAAAAAAATCAGAGACTTCATTGAAAATAGTATATTTTAATTAGAATAGCTCAACCTTTTTGTAAAGGAAGTTACATTATTATTTTTAGTAAGTGCTAACAGGCTTTAATATATCAAAAAAAAATACACCGTATCGAATAGGACTTTCACTATAACCATGGTTAATTCCTCGTCAGTGGCCCCTTTGACATGTGGTGTCCACCAGGGCTCCATCCTTGGCCTCTTTGGTAAATACCTGCTGCCATTGGGTCAGATTATAAACAGGTTCAGTTTTCAATGAGAAATAGTGACTCAAAATGTGCTGAACCAAATAGTTTAGCAGGACATTAAAGGGTTAATCAGCCTGACCTGCAGCACATCCTTCCCACCTGAATCCCTCTGCCTCGCCCTACAACATTCCCATTTGACCCATGGGATGTTAACGTAGAAAAATAGAAACCATTTCTGTCACAAACACAAACACTCACTGAACTCTGAACTGTCTCATTCAGGTAAAATCAAAATATTCAATGAAAAAACTTACAAAATACAAATGTTAAGCCAACTTTATTGCTGGACTGGGCTTCTCTATGTCAAATAGCTGGGCAATAAAACTCATTTAACTTTAAATTACTGGCACAAGAGAAGAAAGGGCTTTATTCGTTTATCATTTGCATGGGATACCTGTTTTAATCAATGTCTATGACTACCGTGATAAACATATTAACTCCTGGTCGGACTGTCTTTTGTCTTCCATAAATTCAAATGATTTTATATTGAAACTTCTTATCCAGTAAAAAAAAAATCACTCTGAGACAATAAAAATCGTTCTGAGTCCCTGTTGGGACATTTCTTTCACAGATACGCCTATTTAATCCAGTTATATTGATTTCCGTTTTGATGTTTTCTCTAGTAATACACTTTCAGTGATTCATGCATCTGAAAGAGGATGTGGTCACGTGAGTCTTAGTTCATTTATGTGTGCAGACACGAGGAAGAATGGCAACAGAAAATCACTGTGTTGCCATAAATGAGCTTAACTAATATTAATAATGTGCTTTCAGCAGATGGAGGACATATTGAATATACATGTGTGACAATGAAGGTCTGAGAGTAAATTTGAAAGGGATTGAACTCCATCTGTTTCTTCTTGACCTTCCGATTTACAGCAGAAGTGTGCTCTGTGAATGATCAGTGCAAAGATAAAGCCTCTCTGTTTCCTCTGTTTTTCTCCTGCAGCCTTATAAGGAGCCCAAAAATACAATTCCTGCATGGGTTTAAGGGGGGTCATGTGATGTACTTCAGGTAACAACCTCATTCTCAGTGAAACACTTCTCAGGGACTGATATTGGTTCACCCTTAAATGTTCACTCGAAAGAACACTGAGTCTTTATAATATGACCCAGTTGGCTGCATGTTTATGCTAAGCAGCAAAGGAACAAAGAACAACCAAAAAAGTCTAATAAGGTTCAAACAGTTTAAAAAAAACCCTGCTTTACCAAAAGGTTTAGCTCATCTAATTAAAATGAACTATTTTCCATGGAATACAATATTTCATCATGAAATAATTTTTATTTTATTTACTGTTATAAACATCTGTGACCATTTTTTTCCCTTCTTTTTTTTATCATTTTATGGTAAATGTAGCGTGTCCAAGATATTGAATTCATAAATTTGGGAAAGTAAATATAAAAAGAGATTATTTTTCCGTCGCTATGTTTCTTAGTGACGTATTAAAGGGCTGGTGTGATATTGTCATAATAATAGAAACACTCTCTGCTCTTGAGGTCAGAGTCCCGAGTCAACAGCGTTATCAGTGCAACACGTTCCCTGTCATTATCCCAGCTGGTGGGAGTTCATGTTGTTCATTGATCTAATGCTACACAGTAGTAGCTTTTATTATATGATAATACTAAATGAGGTCAACGATAGTAAACTCTGTGTGTGTGAATAGACTCCTGCTCAGAATCGGACGTATAAATTATAAGATTTTTTTGTCAAAAAAGTCATTAAAGATTATCGGACCTGATGAACCAAGCAACCTAAGTGTAGATTAACTATATATTTAAACCTTAGATTATGTTAGGAATCATATTGTTGTTGTTGTTGTTTTATATATATATATATATATATATATATATATATATATATATATTTACCCTCTGATTATTAATATGTCTTTGGAGAGGGGAACTGCTTATTATTTGCTTTTGTGTATATATGTTTGAACTTTGTTTTTAGCTTTTTCTGGTCTAATGATGCATTTATGATTTTAAATAGACAATAATGACTAACCGGACTGACATTTGTGCCATAGGGCTGCTGTTGTAACTTTTTTAATACATTTTTTTAATAAATCTTTTTGTTGTCCAATATACAGTTCTGGCAAATTTGATTACTTCCTGTTTTTCATGAAACTTATTTTTCGCATACATGCGACAATGTATCAAAAGCATAGATTAATCATGAATGGTGTGCCAAGACATCGGTAACGATAAAAAACAGTTTCTGCAAAATCCCACAAAATGGTGAAAACATATCATGCAATACATGAAGAGAAATCAGGACGAGGCTCAAACCTGCCTCTTTTACAGGCGGTATTGTTTTGCAATACTTTATCAGAGAAAGGTGATTAAAAGGTCAGGTGAGTCACTATACTTGGAACTTATCGGAGCAAAATAGGCATTGTGATATCAAGAATGGTTTTCACGCAATCATACTTCATGTTTCGGTTAAATTTCTATTGTCTATTTTCAGGATGGGAGTGTAACAATAATAATAATAATAATAATAATAATACATTTCATTTATAATGCACTTTACATTTGGATCAAATCTCAAAGTGCTAAAATTAACCCACGAATGTCAAGTCAGAGTTGGTGACATCATTCGTGATAAAAGAAATAAATCTGTTAAATGTACTTATCAATTAAAAAAAGCTATGAAAAAATTATTCATTTGCATATTTTATTTCTTTGGGGCATTTATTATAATTCTAATATCTTTATTAAACGTTATTTTAATATCTCGGAAAAATTGATAAAATAAATGAGAACTCTAAATTTACTGTGAAATGACTCACAGTCAACTGTTTTTTATTATTTTGAACAAAAAATAACAAAAAAACGCATATAAAATTATTCCATGATGAAATGTTGTATTTCATGGGAACTAGTCAATTTGTATTTTATTTGCTCAACTTTTTGGTAAACCATGTATTTAGAAACCTGTTTGATCATTATTCAACTTATTTTGGTTGCATCAAGTCACATAATTCTGTTAAGTAGGTCCTCGCCTGATTTTATACGCAAACAAAAAATCTTTCTCAATAGACATGGTCCATGCCTCCACCTCGGGGGCCCTTTGACATGTGGTCGCCCCCAGGGTTCCATCCTTGGCCCCTTGGTCTTTTGTATAGACATTTTGCCCCTGGCTCATATCATGAACAGGTTCATTAAAGAACTACTGTCACAAAATGTGCTCAACCAAACGGTTGAGCGGGACATAAATGGATTACCAAAATGTTTATTTTTAAATGATAATCAATCCCTTGATTTTTACGCTGCAGATGTATATCTTACATGGAAACGCACGGTAATTTGTTCTGGTTCAAGTGAAGGTAATTTGGAAGCATATCGATTTATACTGAAGGCTCAGGTGTCCTCTAATGCTCTAGTGTCCAAACCCGTTCTTTCATTGATAAAACATTCTATATACAAGTCTTATTTTAAAGGTACTACTACTAACACAACTATGACAATTCATAGTATTGAATTACCATTTAAATACAAGCCACTAAGTCCTCTACTAGGTAGCTACTTAGTCGGGCTATAGTCTTTCTCTTTCTTTCAGTTTGTACCATACATCCACCTTCTTGACTGATTTCACAACTAATTTCTAGTACTAATACCCCTCCTCATACTAATACTCCCACAACTCCTGCTTCTACCTGCTTCTGCAGAACCTCTGTCACATTAATACTTCATCACAACTGGCAACATTGAGATACACACCAAACATCGGGCTCACATACAGTTTCTTGAAAAATGTACTCTTATTGAACCGGTATGCTATATCATTTCCTTAATCAAAGGAAAGAATGGTTAACTTAAAAAAAAATAAATATATGTACAGAAAATCATAACATGTTAAAAGATTCTGTTTCTATATATATTTATATGTATATATATATGTTCATCCATTCTCTATAACACAATGGTTTCGTCTTTTAGTGTGTTATTAGTGTTTAATGACAAGTTTGAAATCCTCATTAACCACATCCCACACAGCTGGATATACCCAAAGGTTATATGACCACGCCCCCTTTCATCTCCCTTACTTTTCCCTCCAAACACAGCACACAGAATTAAGACAAACAAAATACTCCCAAATTTAATGTTAAGCGTGTAATAAAATCCCTTATGCATTCTTAACAAAAAGCATCCATCCATCCACGTAGTGTGGAAAGTGTGAGGAAAGAAAGAATAGCATGACCCTGTGTGTTTAAATGTGTGAACCACCTGAGATGTTCACAGCCTGAACAAACAACACCATCCCTGGAGTTTAATTATTTAATCATATCAGATATGGTGAAGCCCCTACTTAAAAGACAATGGTATAAACCTTTGAACCGCAGCAGGTACAGTTACTGAGAGGCAAACAGGAAACTATAGCAGAGGGATTTCAAAATAAATCTTACAAGTTGTAAAATAATTAAATGCCATCCCCACATGTTTCTATTATTATAGATTACTACTACTTCCTCTACTAATGCAAATAATAGTAATAATAATAATAATAATTATCTTTATTAAAATATACTGCTCCTATTACTACTACTACTACAAATAATAATAATAATAATAGTAATAATTACTATTATTATAATATACTGCTCCTATTACTACTTGTACAAATAATGATGATAATAATAATTATCATTATTACAATATACTGCTCTTATTACTACTACTACTTCTAATAAAAATAATAATAATAATAATAATAATCATCTCCCTTGCTGAAGGGAGATGATAATTATTATGCTGAATAATAATTATTATTATTATTATAATGTACTGCTCCTATTACTACTAATACTACTACAAATAATTTTAATAATAATGATTATCAGTATTATAATATACTGGTCTAATTGCTACTACTACTACTACAAATAATAATAATAATAATTATTATTATTATTACTTATTACTTATTTATAAGTACGGCGTTAATTTCGATTAATTAGAGAAACTTAAATGCTTGATTAAAATAATAAAAAATAAAATAGCGATGGAGTTGTGAAGTGGATCAGTTGTTCTATTGTATATACCCTCTGTCTGGTCTGGAACACACCTGCGCGTTGTGAGGCCACGAAAAGAGAAAAGAGAAGAGATCTGCGAAAACAACATTTCTATTTTCTCAAATTTCTTTCCTCAACAATCTTTTCAATATAAAAAAAGTAGGCTAATAAAGCACATAGGTCAATTTTTTCAGCGTCAGAAATATAGACAGTGAAATACATGTTCTGAATGTATGGTTAATAACATTTAACGTTGACAATTGGGGTTTACATATTAAAAACAATGAAACAGTTTTTATTTTATTTTACCTTATTCTTTTAACCAGGAAGTCTCATTGAGATTAAAAATCTATTTTAAAAGAGAGACATGGCCATTTAAGCAGTTAATCACATATTTAAAATACAACAAATGCAACAATTGATACAAAGAATCCCCAGTAAAAAAACAAGAAACTATTTATAAATAGAGGCCTAATAGTGGCAGTTCTGTGCCCTCTTCTAAAACCAGGCTGAAAATCATTTAAAATCATTTTGGTCAAGTAAGAACAGTCATTTTGGAGTTAACTTGTGATTCCAGGATCTTAGCCAAAACTGTGAGCTTTTAAATCGGACAATATTTAGTCAGCAATGCGGGATCACCAACTTTGAGTGGTTGGAGAACATAGATAGCGTTCCATGTCCTAGGTATGGAGCTCAAAAGAAGAATATTAAAAAAGTTTAGAAAAAACGTAATGGGCTCTGTTTTTTTATTTCCCGCTACCTTTAGATCTATCCATCCATCTATCTATCTATCTATCTATCTATCTATCTATCTATCTATCTATCTATCTATCTATCTATCTATCTATCTATCTATCTATCTATCTATCTATCTATCTATCTCTCTCTCTCTCTGTCTCTTCTATCTAATTATCTATCTATCTATCTATCTATCTATCTATCTATCTATCTATCTATCTATCTATCTATCATTAAGAGAATCACTTATGCATATGAAAGCAATGTTTTTTGACAACATTCGGATCTATTACTGATAAATTTATTTAATTTAAATTTATTTTGAAGGAGACCCCGCTTCCTGTCTCCGTCGGGATGCGTGTGCACAACTTGACGCTCTTCCTTGCTGCTGTTGATGAGGAGCTCACAGTGAGCTCGCGCTCCCCTCCTTGTGCTGTCTGCGGTGATCCGTCCTAAAGCTTTGGTCCGGCGGTGTCAGCTGGACAGAGGCGGTGTTATGACTGGTTCCGAACGGACCCCCTGACACTGACACTCCTCTTCGGCCTTGTCGACGATGGTGGTCGGTGGCTAGTTGGGACACCTTGGTTATTATCCTCGGAAAAACGCGCTGAAATCAGTCGGTGAGTGTCTCTGCGCACGTACACTGTCACCTGTTCTGCTCCACAGGTAGGACATTATACTCCGACGCTGAACACCTAACCTGCCAATCATCCAGGCTGATTATTATAGACACAAAAAAACAGTGAGGCGCCGGAGACAAACAACTATTTATGATTAACTTATACGACACCTGTAATTGCTGATATCGTCTGCGGCAGCCTGTTCAAATGTAACAGTCCACCTGTAAAACGGACCATCATTAGGCTGCACGCACCTCCGGCGGTCTACCTGTCAGATCCATGGACCCGCGGTATTGTGAGACTGAGCTGGTGAAATGAAAGGCGCCTCTGGCTCCTTGCAGAGAATTCTATGGTACATGGATTCTGGCTTTGGTTGAATGTGCTGTGACCTTCACAGGAGGAACGTGACGGGAAATCATCAGTCCCAACATAAAACAAGTTCAAAGGATACTTCATCAGATATATTATCAGTTTCCACCAAACCGAGTTCCTTAATGAATAACCATAATAAGATGATAAATAACTGATCTACGTCCAACCAACATGACAATACTTGGTACCTCCAACATTATATGTTAACCCTCATATTCGCTTTTCTGTGGGGAATGCAACTTTTGTCCTCCTGGGTTCAAATGGACTAGACCGATAGTAAAGGATTAAGTATAAATTATCTCCCAGTTCTGTGTAACACCTGTTTAACCAAGTTCCCTTCCAACTGTTTACTGCAGGATTTACAAATCTTTGGATGAATCGGTCATTAGAATTATAATTTATAATGGAATAGGCAGAAATGATCAGTTATTATCAGATAGTTTAGATCAGAGGAACATAAATCTATGGATTATGAAAGATATCTATGTATTTCTACATCTGGAGCTTTTTTTTAAGCATTGTCATATTTGACATATAGGAAGACCACAGATGCTATAAATTCAATAACAGCCGTGGTCATTAATTCAAATGGTAGAGAGTATGGTGTGGAAGCATTCCTCTTAAGTTTTATGGTAATTTGATGAAACAGAACCCATATTTCTCATAAATTTAAAAAAGACAAAAGGAAGGTTAAGCCTGGATTATGAGTGTCCAAATAAATTAACTGAGCAGCATTGTTTTCACCAAATTGCTTTAAATGTGCTTTTCTTTGTCTAATCTTTTCTATATGATCTCATCTTTGACAAACATAATGCAATGTCATGATTCAATCAAAACAGTCATGTTTAGTCAAATCAATCACTTTTTGTGGGTTTAGCAAGTATTGATTTTAAGTTACACCTACTAACACACACACATATATATATATATATATATACATAGACATATATACTGATTAACTTTGGTATAAGTACATTTATTGAAGAAACAACCCACAGAAATCACTACTTAAGTGTATAATGAGAATAATTTGTATTAACATTCATTCTTCTTATTCTAATTTTATTCTAGAAGACCTCCTTATCATTCATTTAAAAAATGGTTAATCTGATTTAAGGCTAATTCTTTGGGCGGTTTTTGTGTTTTTATTGAAACATGCTATGTATAGTGTATGTGTGTGTGTTTGTGTGTGTGTGTGTGCTTGCATATGTTTTTTTCTCTCTCACCAGGGACTCCAGATGGAAATTAGCTAGCAGCTAAATCTGGTGCGTCTTCCTTCCTTCTAATTTTTGCATACGTACATGGTCCTGATTTAAATTAATATAACAAGCTAAAAAAAAACTTTACTCCAAGTATTCGGTGCATACATCTCCATAATATTCACAATCTTCCGTTGAGAGCAGCATAAATGCGGTGTATGTGTGTGCAGAGGCCTTGAAACAGCAAGTTTTATGCTTCGGTGAATGTGGAGCAGAGAATGCGTCCATTAAAAGCTCCGTATGGGAGTCCGTCCTTGTCCAAGTTTTAAAAGTGAGTCATCAATGTGATACTTGTTGTTAAGTAAGGAGATAAACCTGGGCATGCTGTGCTCCTCAGCTCCTCCCTATTTTTAATATTAATTATGGCTCCAAGCCGATTATTTCAATTGTTTAATTTTCAAACTTTCCATGATGTAACTTCTGCGATCAGTCTCAGTACTCGGCTGCTGAGGAGGTTTTTTACACTGTGATTCGGTGTTCACCTGTCAATCAAACCATGTGGGCAGTGCCAGACCTTACTTTATCTTTTTTTTGTTGCTGATAAAACATATCACTAACTGTTTTTTCGTTGCAGCTAATACATAATAAGTAATTATCGGAAAAATTGATATTGACTAAATGGCATATTTTCTAAATATTAACATTTAATGTATCAAAATGGAAAGTAGAATCAATGCAAGGAGAATTTATCTTATTTATTGTCGCCACAGAGAGAAGGTTCAAAACCAGCCCAGGGCTTCTGTAAGAAATCTCCAAATTCCTTCTATGATATGAACTTGGGTGTTTGTTTGTTTTTATTGTTGGTCCTGAGATGAAGTGGGGACTTCTTCAGACCAGGCTGTACTCAAGAACCGGAACCGGCTACGCGGTTACAGCAAATGGATAGACTTCTGCTATAAAATGCTAATTTAGTCAGAGATTTTTCAATATAGACACATAGACATGTGCTTCCGTCATAAAATCCCCAAAAGGTCGGGGATGGTTTGTACAACGCAGGGGATTGGGGACTTTTCTGTGATAAATCTTTGCTGTCGTGGACTACAGCAAAGGCGTAGTTACTTTAATGGTGTAATGGGGTGCAGCAGTGTTAGAGAATACGACATTCAGGATCCTAAAGGTCTTCAAAAATAAAGGTGTGAAAAACGACAGTTCTTCTAGGGGGGCAGTCAGGCTTCCCAAAGCAAGTCAATCCCTCAAGACCTTACGTTTAAACAACTTTACAACAAAAACTATGATATTATTGGCACAGTGCAAAAATATTTTTTGATCCCAGGTCAGGATGAATGTAAAACAATGTAATTGTATATGATAGACTTGTTTGAATTTAAAAAAGGCTTAAATATAGGCCTATTTGATGATGTGGCTTTGACAGCTAGTGGTTTGAGCTGTTTGCTCAACGTCAACCCAGCTAATTCTAGTCAATGAATTTGACCTCTTTGACAGCGTAAATGGTTAAGCTTGTCACAATTATTACATATTATTTGAGCTAACCACAGTTATTGTGTAGTTGTTAGTTAGTAGTTAGTGTATCTGTATAAAACCAGATGGATTAAACACAAATGTAATCTTTCCGGTCTTTCTGGTTGCGGTATAAATGGAGAGTGAAATCAGCGTTATTGCCCTGACTCTTTGTCTCTTGGGGCAAACCCAAACACCATAGGACTGTAATGAGCACATTTGATTTGAGAAAAGGAGAGCACAATTTTTAAAAAGGGAGACATTACGATTAATTTCTTGTAAAAGGTAGCGGGCAAAACCTCCATTACCAAAAATCTAAAAAAAAACCCAACAGATCCACCAACTAACCCAGTTCAATAAAGGCCTCTTCTTCTTCATTAGGTTTATTCCCATTATTTCACTGATACTATAATGATAGGATGAAATCTATACAGGGCGCTTTTATTTCAGCTTTCATTGTATTATTTATCTGATATTTATTGCAAACATCAGATAAATAATGCACTTTGCATTGTGCTTACTTGTGTTGACAGACCAGTGGGAGGTGGGACAGATGGTGTTGGGATTAAGGAGCCACCCCGTTACCTAGCAAATAGCTGCTGAAAGCAGGCGAGCTCAGGAGGATATAGCCTCGGGCATCTGGAGGAATAAACACCCAGAGTTGAGAAGGGTTTATTTTGATACACTTTTGGGAGTAAAAGTGGATTTGTCTTGACTTTTGCTTCCCAACACCTGCAGCCACGAGCCCAAATCAACTGTAATGAACTGTAATTCTCATTTATGAGGCTGTTGAATGGAGGGGTAATTTACTTTACTACATGAGGAGAGAGAGGAAGAAGGGAAGACACAAGAGGATAGGAGGAAGAAGCAGAGTCTCTGATGAGTGCTGAATTTAGTCGGTAGCTGAAAACATTTATGACGAATATAAAAGAAGATGTTCTGCCTATTTAAATTGAAATAAGCGATGGGTAAACATTTTTAAGCAATTGGACAAAAAATATGTGAAAGCAGCTAGCTTGTTAGCTTTAGCTTACGTGGAAGATTTGTGGTAGATAGGCATCTTCATTTGGGTCACCTCAGATTCACGAATATTACACCTTTTTGTCCATTTTCATATTGGTTTGGAGCCAAGCACATGTGACACCCACATATGAGCGACTTCATCTACTATGTTTTTTACAGTTTGTGTAATACAGTCAGCTGGTAATGTTTAAACTCTCTTCGCTAATCATTTGTCATGGGGAAATGAAATAAAAGTGCTTTTTCCATATTGTAACAGGCGGAATGCAATTTTCCGTCAGTGCTTGGTGAATCATCCTACTTCCTATCATCTGTTCTTTCCTTATCCTACTCTTTCTTGGAAATCCGGCTTCTTGTCACTACCAGTTATGCCAAGATGGTAGACAGATGATGACATCACGCCGCATGCTCCTCTCTCTCACCCTTTGCGAGTCTCAACGGGGCCAGACGTTGCTTTCTGCTAAATCTTTTATCACTAACCCCCTGACCAGCCTTATTAAGTCCATCTTAAGACCATCTTTATCTTTTACAAAGAACAGATTTCTACTGCAATCACTAAACAGGCGACTGCTCTACCTATAAAATGTGTTTAATCTCCATTGGCCTCGACACTACTGAGAGGCTTATCCTCATCACCCGTACAACACTTTCCCTCATTGTGGAGCCTGGATGAACACACCAACTGTGCATTCAGTTAGCGTAACACCAATTTGTATGCTGAAATAGTCAAAGATAGATATTTTGTCTTTACATTTCAATGAAACATTCTTTTGCAAACCAAAAGTTCAACACTGTACTTACATACAGTTACCTCTTTTCACTCATCTCTGTTGGTTATTTGGTTGGTTTGTCAGTAGGATTATGCAAAAAATTAATGTCTTTCCAGAGAAAGATGGTTCACAGGCCAGAAAAGAACCCCTTTTCCCTTGATAATGCAACAATATATGAAAGACAGCAATGGTACTCTTTACCCGGATCAAAATTGGTTTAGTAGTTTTGGTGTAATTACAGGAAATGTTGAAAAATACCACATCCCATAATGTCAAGGAAAGTACATCAGTAGTTCACGGTTCTTTCCTACATCATTGGTAGAAATATGTCTCATATTGTGCGGAGAATCCAAGAGAGACCAACTGACCAACCAACCAAAGAAATGCAAAATTGCTGACATTCCTTTTGCACAGAGAGAGATGACAGATGGACATGACATGGAAAAATTACAGGAAAAGTTGAGATATATGCTGCTGTATATCAACTTAACAGAAATAGCCACTTTTTAATAAGCATTTTACTTCAGTCAAAGTTAACTACACCTCACAACTGCTGCTGAACTTTCTCTGTCAGTCAAAAGGATGTAGCTGATTGGAGATCAGTTCAGTCACACAGATTGGTGAGAGCGTTCAGTTTCCCCTTCAAAACAAAAAAAATGAAACATGACAATGAAGGGCAGGGCAGTTTCGCTACTTTAAGACTATATAGTTGTTGTCATGGTTTGACTTTATTGTGGTAGGACAATATTTATTAGTTGAATTTGACTTAATTGGTTAAAAGGAAAATAAATAAAGATGAGTGAAACTGCAGTTATATCTTTTATGGTAATATATCAAAAGACTGTGTTATTTTTGGTTTCAGTCCTCGAGGGTTGTATTGGGAGAGAAAGCCAGCCCAGATCGAAAAAATGTAATTTAATGAATTATAATACGCCTAACCAAATAGATTTAAAAAAATAAGAACACGTAGAGGCTAAGGCTACAGGGGGGGGTCCTTCTGTGCTGCATTCACTTGCATTCAGTGGTGTACATTTCCAAACGGAGATGACCAGAAACTGGGGTGGCAGTTAGGGTAGCAAGGCTTCTTCTAGGGGGGGGGGGCTTCCACCCTATGCCATCCTAGTAGATCCGCCCCTGAATGCTAGATACAAGTTGACAATAGACATTTTCTATAACACTGTCAATGCGTTCGTTTCCTTCTCAGGTAGACTTCAATAAAGCCCAAAAAATTTAACTGATGTGACATAATGAAACAGCTCAAATCTGTTTATTGAAGGGTTTGTAAGCCATTCTGGACCTTTCTGGTCCACTCTAACACTGGTCAGTCCCCACACTCAACTACTGTGTGGAATCAAATAAGTAACATCGGCCACTCACATTCTTCCTCTTCTTTATTAGGGCGTCCTCTTTGCGGTAAGATTAATAACGACCATGTGCTGCCTCCTACTTAAAGTTTTACCACCAAACACCTTGTGACCTTTGCCACTTTGAAAATAGAAGGAGCAATTTCCCGGGCTGTATTCTACCCTTTCATTACTCCTCTTTATTGACAAGGACCTATAAGGGTTTAGTATACGGTGCCAGAAGTGGAAAGCCTGTTGCCCTTCACTGTGTCTTAAAGCCGTCTGCCATTTGTCTGTCAGATCTTTCCCCACCTAAGCCTGGAGGACATAGCAAACATATGACTTGTTTTGCAGAGACAAAGGTGACCTGGGTTAGACTTCTCAGCCCTTAACCTCTGCATGCTCATTTTTTCCAGCAGCTGATGAGAGGCAGGGGAGCATAACTCAATAGAATTTCCCAGCATGCCTCTGCGCTATTCTGTGGCAAAGGACTATGGTTTGTCATTTCTCCTGCTGCGAGC
Organism: Lophius piscatorius; assembly: GCA_009660295.1. NCBI lineage: Eukaryota > Metazoa > Chordata > Actinopteri > Lophiiformes > Lophiidae > Lophius > Lophius piscatorius. The sequence continues at coordinate 31,127 of VRLP01005756.1, forward strand.
CTCTCCATACTGATTAGTCTTGAAGGGAACAGTAGGTGAAATGGGATGGTTCCTCTGTGGAGACAGAGACTTGATTGTAATTCCAGAGGCATCCATTCAATGCACAGATCAGTGGCCTTTTCAGTGTATCAGACCACACAATTGGATCAGCTGCTCAGTTTTGCCCTGCAATTATAGCTCGGAATTCCGTCTGGCCTTGAAACCGGCACAGCATCTCAATAAAAGGTTTGTCAGGCATCAACCATCTGACAAGCTCATTCTGCTGATTGGTAAACACAGAGGCTGTAAGAGAGTGGGAGGTGCCATCGCTATTTGAATTACATTTCAATGGATACTATCAAACATGAGCCCGTTTTACACAGAGGTCGGGCAACAGCCGCATAATGAAGACCCTTATGTGAGACACCTTTTTTTGCCTCGTATAAATAGTGAGCTGGGGCTCTGCCAGCAAAGGAGGCATAACGTATTGCAGAGCAATATCAAAGCCAAAGCCACTTTGTGCGTTCTGAAGATGGATCAACATAGAAACAAACAGTAGTTTACCTTCACTATCACATGGCGACTGATCTCGGTCCCCCCCTCAGAGGGCGATGAGCTGCTGTCTCCTCAGTTTGAATTCATTTCCAGTACAATTCTTCTTTCTCTCTGACCCTTCCTGCCACGCTTCTACACCCATGTCTATTTATTCTCTGTTACTACCTCCACAGCCATTTTAGAGGAAGAACAACTTGGACCCCCTTTTAAACACATTGGAGGTTCATAAAAATGGCGCACCAGGTCCACTTTGAAAAGATAGTGTAAAAGGAGTCATGGATTAGATTGAAGAAGCTAAAAATTTGCACATTTTCGTCGTTAATCTAAGATTAACAAAAGGAGACAGAGAAAGAAATCGTGAGTTACAAATCCAAATAACCTTGATTCAAATTCGATCTTGAGCTAGAGCTTTGATGACTTCAACATTTTTCGCTGCACTAAATAATGTTTTTAGAACCCAATGTGGTTGATGTGCCTCAAAATTACAAACTTTTGGTGACTAATGGCCCAATCGTCCGATCTCTTAGCCCTAGGGACAATTTCATTTTTTTTTACCCACAAGGCTGCAATCATTATCTCACTTCCAGCATCAGCAGTCAGGAGCTGTTCTCACATAATTAGCAAAGTTATAAAGTTTTGATTAAGGACACCCAATCTCATCAATACGGGGAGGTAAAATTGGACTTCAAACTATAATGTCAGCCTGCAGAGGACGTAACTACGCACGGGTAAAGCAATCCTATTTCTTTGTTTGACTTCGCTTTTTGGTGATATCAAGGACGATTTCACCAAAAAGTAAATGTTTTGCATAATAGGGAATTTATTTATAAAATAATTTATTCATAAAATAATTTATGGATCAATTAATCAATCAGTCAATCTTTATTTATATAGCGCCAATTCACAACAACAGTTGTCTCAAGGTGCTTCCCAGAAAGAGCAGGTCTAAACCAAACTCTTTATATAATTATCTACAGGACCCAACAAATTCCTCCTTGAGCAAGCACTTGGTGACAATGCCGAGAAAAAAATGCCCTTTAACGGGCAGAAACCTCGAGCAGATCCAAGACTCAGGGTGGACGGCCTACTGACATGACCGATCGGTTTTGAAAAAAAAGAGAGTGACAGAGAGAGTGAGAGAGACAAAGAGAAAGACACAGCTGAGGAGAGATACAGACGGGGGAAAAAAGCAGCAAAGATATCAGCTATAATCCAATTTCTTCAACCTCTCCATGGTCGGGCCGCGGCAGCAGCAGGAATACCAGGTCGATAATAACATTAATATTAATGTAACATATAGCGATAGCTTATTGGGAAATACTATACAATAATAATAATAATAATGATAACAACAATAATCATCATCATGACCATGTTGTGATCAGTGGACATCGAGCAGATCCACAGAAGCAGATGAAATCACCAACCAGGTGACCTTACAGGGCGAGAAAACACAAAGGCTCCAGGGGAGAAGTCAAGTTAGTAACATGCATTTAATCCGGTAACATGCATTAAAGTGAGAGGGATGTACAAAGACGGACAATGAGAGAGGAAGAGAGAAAAGCTCAGCGCATCATGGGAGATCCCCTAGCATTCTAAACCTATAGCAGCATAGCATGCTGGGAGCGCATTTTTCTGATTGGACAATATGGAACTATGAGCTCCTTCAGATACGTTGGTGCCTGACCGTTAAGGGCTTTGTAAGTGAGCAGAAGGATTTTAAATTTGATTCTAGATTTTACCGGGAGCCAATGAAGGGAAATAATACAGGAGAGATATGTTCTCTTAACGTGGTTCTGGTCAGCACACCTGCTGGATCAGCTGGAGGGGCCTCAGAGACTTATTGGGACCACCTGCTAGTAGGGCATTACAGTAATCCAGCCTTTAAGTAACAAATGCATGACATAACTTTTCTGCATCTTTTTGCGACAGAATGTGCTGATTTTAGAAACATAACGCAAATGAAAAAAGGCAGTCCTAGAAATCTGTTTTATGTGGGAATCAAAGGTCATATCCTGATCAAAGATAACTCCCAGGTTCCTCACAGTGGTGCTGGAGGCCAAGGTCATACCATCCAGAGTAGATATATCATCAGATAAATTGTTTCTAAGGTGTTTGGGTCCCAACACAATAACTTCAGTTTTATCTGAATTTAATAATAAAAAGTTGCAGGTCATCCAAGTCTTAATGTCTTTGAGACACGCCTCTAAATTGGATAAGTGATTAGATTCAC